>JAPCYS010003512.1:0-17726 GCA_028641055.1 Alopecurus myosuroides | reverse complement strand
ATCCGGACTCTAGGAGACCTTAGTTAGCATGGACGTTAGTGTATACTCCGATAATCTAAGTTACCAATACAAAAAAATTGGATATATGACTATCGTGGAAATTGATTTTAAGAAAACTTCACTCTTGTGGAAATTGATTTTAAGACCAGACAAATGTTCAAAAATGCATAAAATTAAATTCATGTTCAACGCCTTTTGAATATCGTGCTCCATGAATAAGATATTATCACCAGCATATTGTAAAATGGATAGACCCCCATCCACTAAGTGGGGTATAAGACCATCTATTTGACCATCCTCCTTTGCTCTAGCAATTAGAATGGCCAACATATCAGCAACAATGTTAAACAAAATTGGAAACAAAGGATCTCCTTGCCTCAATCCTTTTTTTGTTTGAAAATAATGGCCGATATCATCATTCACTCTAATACCAACACTACCCCCCCTACATAAATTGCATAATCCATTTGCACCACTCAGGTGCAAATCCTTTCATACGCAATGCTTGCAAGAGAAAAGACCAGTTAACTTTATCATAAGCCTTCTCAAAGTCACTTTTAAAAATAACACCATCCATCTTTTTACGTTTAAGTTCATGGATGGTCTCATGAAAGATAACCACATCTTCTAAAATGTGACGTCCTGGCATAAAAGCAGATTGGGTTGGTCTAACAACCTTTTGCACAATTTGAGTAATTCTATTAGTACTCACCTTTGTGAAAATTTTAAAACTGACATTGAGAAGACAAATTGGTCTATATTGCTGGATTTGTACCGCATTATCTTTTTTAGGTAACAATGTAATGACCCCAAAGTTTAGTTTAAACAACGGTAACGAACCTTGTTTAAATTGTTGGAACATTGCCATTAAATCATTCCTAATGACTTCCCAAAAAGTCTTATAAAATTCAGCTGGAAAACCATCGGGTCCAGGTGTTTTATTTAATTCCATCTGCGAGATGGCCTCATACACTTCTTTCACTAAGAAATCAGATGTAAGAATATCATTTTCTTCTTGAGTCAGCTGCGGTATATCGTGGATAATACTCTCATCCAGGCCAATGTTATTAGGAACAGGAGCCCCAAAAAGTTTTTTATAATATTCAGTAATGTAAACTTTTAGATTTTGATCACCTATGATGGTTCCCTCATCTTGCTCTAACTGAAATATCATCTTTTTCCTATGCTTCCCGTTTGCAATAAGATGGAAATAATTAGTATTGCTACCTCCCTCTTGAATATGCTTTACTTTAGCACGTTGCGCCCATTTAGATTCCTCCTCGCGTCGGAGGCAACCAATCTTATCATTGGCCACCCTCAGTGTCTCACGCTCGGAGTCAGATAAAGGGGAGCTCTCAGCCTTAATGTCCAATTCGTCAATAATATGTAACAAACGTTCTTTTTCCTTTCTATACTTTCCGCTATGATTTTTTGCCCATCCTTTAAGGAAACGTCCCACGTGCCTAATCTTATTCTGCCAAATTTCAATAGGTGAGTCACCTTTAGTCCAAGCAGCCCACTCAGCGGCAATCATATCATAAAAACCTTCTAACTGTAGCCACGAAAGCTCAAAATAAAAACGGCTTTTATTACCCACATGTGCACGCACCCCCGATTCCACTAAGAGCGGGGTGTGATCAGACCCCGTTCTAGTCAGGGCATGCACTGTGGCTAAAGGAAATTTTTGTTCCCAATCAACAGTTGTTGAAATTCTATCAAGCTTTTGGAAGGTCTGATTTTCTCTTCTACTAGCCCATGTGTACTGTCTACCTGACAATTCAATCTCTTTCAAATTTAGGCTCTGTAAGATAGCATTAAACATAATGGGCCATCTCGGATTATAATTATCCTTATTTTTCTCTTCCGGCTTTCGTATAATGTTAAAATCTCCACCCACCATCATTGGTAGTGTTTCATTATCACAAATACGAATTAGCTCATATAAAAATTGGGGCTTAAACTCATCTTGAGCAGCCCCATAAACCGAAACCAGAACCCATTCAAAGCCATCATTCTTGGATTTAAGAAAAAGTTTTACACAGAACTCACCAACATCAACATTCTTAACTTGCAAAGTAGAAGAATTGATGCCTATGAGCATACCACCTGATCTACCTTTGGGTGGTAAACAGAACCACACAAAGTCCAAACCAGATGCTAAGTGTCTTAAGAAAGGTGAAGCAAAATTCGATCTTCCGGTCTCCGACAAGGCCAAAAAATCTAGCTTCTTCACCCGAATTGTTTCTTTAACAAAATGATGTTTGGCTGGGTCACGAAAACCCTCACTGTTCCAAAACATTCCACATAAGTTATGCATTTTTTGATTAGTTTTTTAAATTTATTCTAGCACTCCTCCGTTTATTGGAAACAGCGTACTCTTTTCTTTTCCTTGTCCTTTTGATTTTACCATCCGAAACAAAAACTCCTGCATCAGCTACATCTAGTATGTCAGCCTCATCCTCAACAAGGTCCTCGGTTAAAGATGCCACTTTATTTAAAACAAGACTATTTGGTTTATCAGGATAATTATCATTTAAATTATTCTTAAGCATGGAAATGGTTTTGTCTAGATTTGAGCTCTTAATTAATCTAGCGGACTCAACAGCAAGTTCATTAGAAGCACCCAAAGAAACTCCTAACCTATGAGCCCTATCCATAATTTCTTTATCCGAAAAAGATAGCAATGAAAAACTAGCATTTAAATTCGTACATGTACCAATATCCTTTCTTGCTGCAAGACTCATAGCTCTGTTCAACTGAGAATCATCGGCATTAGACTGCGCTCTAATACGCCCACTAGTTCGAATACCCGAAGTCTGCACATCCGGGATCCCTCCGAAATCCATCACCGTCTTCCTAGTTTGTTCGCTATGAATGCCACTCGAAAGTCCAATAGGGAATACAGGTAGAGGTGGAGGCGAACACGAAGTTCGTGGACTCACACCGTCCCTAATGCTCGCTGTGGAAAGTACAGTAGCATTAGAAGTTGATAAAGAGCAATCAGAAACAGTATAACCATGGCCAAGTAAATTAGAACCAATCACATTCGGTGAAATCGGAGACTCCGTTAAAAAAGTACCTTTACTTTGTGGAAGAGTGAGTGTAGAAACATCCGGAGATTCCACTAGATGCATTATATGAGCTGAACCCACACCATTGCAATCCAAAGAAGGTGCCTAGATAGTAAAATCCTCTGCCGGGACGATAGCGCAAGACTGCTCCTTTTCTGCCGCGGCGGCAGAGAAAACCTCCCTTTGCATCACGGCGGCAGCGAAAACAACACTTTCCTGTGCCACGGCAGGATCTGTGACAATCTCTGTCGCGCCGGTAGAGTGTGCCGCAGCAGCAGCAGAAATGCTGCATTTCTGTGTCGCGGCAGGGACTTCCGCGCACTGTTTCTGCCGCGCCTCAAAATCCTCCTCTACTGACCGTTCACCATCCGAGACAGAGAACTCCACCTTCTTCTTCATAGAGAAAATATGAGCGATCTCCTCCCTAGCCAGCTCAAAAGAACGACGGACAGAGGGAGAAAATAAAACACCAAGCTTCACTGAGTTGCTTTGCGTTTTGGCCCCATCACCACTGTTCTCAGTTGGAGTAGTATCAGTCAGATGAGTGCCTTCTGCCTCTAGAGATTTTTCAGTATACTTAGCAACAGACTCCACAAAATCATCACCCATATCATTATCCCCATCATCACTTTCCTCGTCATCGTCACCATTCTCAGCCATATGAACATCATCAACCGGGAACAAATCCCCTTCCTCAACCTCAAAAGTAAGACCGTAGAACCCATCTTTTATGAATAAAGGGAAACTCCTTGGTATTTTCCTGTGATTAATACACCCAATCTTAATTCTAAGAATCCCAAACTTTCTGGTGAAAGGCATATCGATTTCTAATGTCATTCCGAACATATCACCAACAACCCATAGAGCTAGAAAATCACCTATGTGTGGTCTCGGTATACCAGACACCCGTACCCAGACCTCTGGAAGCGTACTGGTTGGTTCTGGGTTTTGAGCCCAACTGTCAACCGTGATCTCACAAGGGCTATTAGGAACAATGAACCTCCCAAAAATGCTAAGCCCTTCTAGCTTAGTTCTATTAGGGAACTCCACCTGGAATACATTGTGGCCTTTCTGACGTACATCCCAATTAAAGTTCTCCGAAGGAACAACCTTTGCAACTGTCGAATAATGGCTGGGATTGATAATTCACCACCAGATACAATCACTGAGGCAAGCCGCAAGTTCTCCATCTTTGGTTTATAGGAATCAGTACAAGGAAATTTAAAGAAAACCAACTCTTCCTGACCATACCCAAAAACTTTAATCTGTGGTTTAGGCGCCGTCAACAAATGACATTGTCTTTCTCCATGGGTTGGTCCCTCACATATCTGACAGATAGCAACTGAACAACTTTTCGAACGATGCCCAGCAACACCACATCTATAGCATTTTTTCATCTTCTTTGGAGCAGCTAGATTCAGAGCATTATTGAGTTGTTCTCCTGTTACCTTTTCCTGTCTAGGCTGCGAGGCACCTTGTGCTGTCACAACAACAGCTGTCAAGGCCGCAGCCGGTACCGTATCAGTAGCAGCAGTAGCAGTAGGAATGGCAGCAGCAACCGGTGGCAGTGCTGGCCCTGCAGCAACAGGCGCAACAACCACAGCAGGTTGGGGAACCACCCGAGGAGGTTGAACCAGGACGGTCGAAGCTTGTGTCTGCGGAATAGAAGCAGCAGCTGCAATAACGGCACCAACGGCCGGAGCAGCAGTGGTCACATTTGAAGCAACTCCTCTGCCCCCAGTGTTAGCATCTCCATATCGATCGCGAACTCCTCTGTATTCATAGCCTCTACTGTAGCCATAGCCATGTCCATATCCACCATCATAATAATTCCCACCTCGGCCCCTTTCATCGAAGCGGCGCCCTCGCCCACCTCCATTGTAATACCCACGACGGCCACGGGCAGCGAACCCCGTTCCCGCATGGAAGCCACCGTGCGGCCCTAGAGAAGGATCACCGCCAGCAGGAACCTCGGCCGCACCCGATGTACCACTCGGCCCGCCCTCTTCAAAGTTGCTGTAGCTCGAGTAACCACCATGATTGTAGTGATAGCCGCCATAGTTTCCATGATCACCACCCCGTCCGCCGCCTCGGTGCGCCATGGGGACAGATCGCGCCGGCAGGGGGGATAGACAGGACCAAAAAAAGCCTAGGATACGAGAGAGGCCAAGCCTTCCCGTATTAGAGTTATCACGATCGACGTGAGATGCAATCGTACGACTTGGGCCCACAAAAGACCGCAAATTGCCACAATTAACGGATTTGGCAGGGCCCAACTCCCCCAATTTCCGTTCAAACGAGTTTCGAAAAGAGATCCGTGAAACCTGGATCGCCGGTGTGCATGCGATACCTTGGATTGTGCCGGCGACTTACGCCTCCTCACCGTCGTCCAATCATCATCGACCACTGTATCCTCAACAAAGAAGGTTGAGGGAAACAGACGCAACTTCAAAGCTCGGGCCGGACGTGATGGAAATTCCGATAACCACCCGCCCTTCATGAATGAACAGAAAAGGCTCGCCGCTTCCCGCTGTTTCGCCTTCTTTCCATTGGAACGCAACGAACGTCCAGAGACCGACGTCGGTGTCCTGCACTGAAAACGCAAACTGTCATTAGGCTCACCTTCCGATTGTTGATCGTCACCGTCAGAGTCCGTTTCCGTATCGGCGAGGCACCAGAAACGACCACCAACGGATGAAACACTGTCAGCGCGCTTGGCCGGCGGCAGACCAGGCTTCCCCTGCGACGAGCCAAGCGGGAGCACGGGTGGCTCCCCCGGTTCTTTCGCCTCAATCGCCTCCATCATGTCCTTGGCACCCTCTTGCATGGCCGGGTGATCCTCTTATGTTTGATCCGGCTTTACTATGGATCTGATGCGTGCAGCAGTTCATCCCCTGGTATGATGGTATCCATGTAATGTGCACTTGCTCTTTTGAAGAACAAGAAGCTAGCTAGGGAAACATGCTCCAGCTTTGTGAGCGCAAGTAGTCTTGTTGTTGTGGCCCTGTTCTTTTTTCTCTTCCGATGTTTTCTCTTCCTTTATGTACAGTTTGAGTTCCTTGTAACTCTTTTCCTCTATCAATGAAAATGCAGTTTGCTCAACTCCACAATGGCGATTTGCCGTTGTTCAGACTCAATTTTGGGATCATTACGTTGCTGCCCAAAAAAGAGGATGCGAGCCGTATTGAGCAATATAGACCCATTTGTCTTCTTAATGTCAGTTTTAAGGTGTTCACTAAGGTCGAAACTAATCAGGTAACATCTATTGAGAATAGGGTTATCAAACCAACCCAGTCAGCCTTTCTACCCGGTAGAAATATTCTGGAAGGGGTTGTAGTTCTGCATGAAACGATTCATGAATTAAAAAAGAAGCGTATGGATGGAGTGTTATTTAAAATTGACTTTGAGAACGCTTATGATAAAGTAAATTGGTCTTTTTTCCAACAAGTGTTGTGTATGAAAGGTTTCTCATCAATTTGGTGTGACTGGGTTGCTCGTTTTATTCAGGGAGGTAATGTAGGCATTAAAGTTAATGATAATATTGGTCATTACTTTCAAACTTTAAAAGGTTTAAGACTGGGTAATCCGTTGTCCCATATTATTTTTAACCTTGTTGTTGACATGTTGGCCATTCTTATTGAGCGTGCAAAGGAGGATGGTCAAGTTGGAGTGTTGATACCGCACCTTGTCGAGGGTGGGGTGGGGGGGGTTCGATCCTTCAATATGCCGATGATACGATTCTTTTCCTGGTGCATGACTTGAGTAAGGCGCTGAATATGAAACTCATTCTTGCGATGTTTGAGCAGCTATCGGGTCTTAAAATCAATTTTCATAAGAGTGAGATCTATTGTTTTGGGAAAGCTATGGATGCACAATATGACTATCGTCACATTTTCGGTTGTGAGGTAGGCATGTTACCCTTTAAATATCTTGGCATCCCAATCCACTATAGAAAAACTTTTAAATAAAGAGCGGAAACCGGTTAAAGATAGGTTCGATAGGAAGTTGAGTTCTTGGGCAGGTAAGTTACTATCTTATGGGGACCGCCTCATTTTAGTTAACTCGGTGGTCACCAGTCTACCTATGTTCCTACTGTCTTTTTTTCGAGATTCCTGTTGGTGTTAGAAAAAGGTTGGGCTTCTACAGTTCGAGATTCTTCTGGCAGAGTGATTCTAAGAAACGAAAATATCGCCTCACGAAATGGAACATTGTGTGTCGTCCAAAAGACCAGGGGGTTGGGTATTGAGGTCTTAGAAATTAAGAATATGTGTTTGTTGAGCAAGTGGCTGTTTAAAATTATTAACGAGGAGGGAGTTTGGCAAGAGTTACTTTCTAATAAATATTTAGGGGATAAAACGTTATCTCAAGTGGAGGCAAAATCGTCCGATTCTCTTTTTTGGAAGGAGATTATGAAGGTTAAAGAGGAGTTTTTCTCTCGTGGTGAATTTTTTTTAGGAATGGACTTCAGGTCCGTTTTGGGGAGGACACTTGGTTAGGTGATGAACCGTTGTCACAATAGTACCCGTCACTTTATAATATTGTGTTTCATAAGGCTACTACGGTGGCCGAGGTGTTAGCTCATAATCCTCTAAACATTCGGTTTCGGAGGAGCATTACAGGTGAGAGGAGGGATCTTTGGATGCAGTTGGCTGAGAGGCTTATTCATGTGTCTCTCAATAATGATTCGGTTGCAAATTGACAATTGACGGGTCGTTCTCAGTGAAATCTTATTATGCTTATTTGCTCCATGGTATCATAAGATTTTTACGTAAATACTTGTGGAAATTGAAAGTGCCTCTAAAAATTAAAATCTTTCTGTGGTTTCTTAATAGGAAGGTTATTTTGACAAAGGATAATTTTATTAAGAGGAATTGGAATGGTTGTAAAAGATGCGCCTTTTGTGACTCAGATGAGTCTATAGAACATTTACTTATTTCATGCCCTTTTGCTCGTGATATTTGGCGTCTTGTTCACTTTACGTTTAGCATTTATCCACCGACTAGCATCACGAATATGTTTGATAGTTGGCTAAATGGCATTGACAGGAAAACAAAGGCACCAATATAGAACAGCCGAAATGATGTGGTTTTTAACAAACAAAACAATGTTCATTTTTTGCAGGTTGTAAACAAGGCGGTTTATTCTATTCAGACTCGGTCCTTCCTCCTCACTGCCGGTCAGCGAGGACTTATGGATTTAGGCTGTGCCCGGCTGCTGGCGGTCGTTCGGGCTATCTACAGCCAGGGTGGGTGGCTTAATGCAAGAAGGCTCCATGCTTAGACTTGTTCTTCTTATTTTTGAGTGACTAATCTTTGTGGCCACCTTGAGTGATCCGTAAACTGTAATTTGCTATATTTCTGAATGTTTCATTATTTTAATAAAAACCCGGTTGTGTGCATCACTTTGATGCAAAGGCCGGGGCAGAGACTCTCATTTCTAAAAAAAATAAAAAAAATAATGGCTGACAGGCTCAGGACTATCTCAATGGGACCTCATCTATGTTTTGTGACACTTACTCTTGTACCTATTGTATACCCTTTATTGATGTTTTTAAGCCATGTAAACAATAAGAAACTTATTCTAGTTTGTTTGGATCTTTCTTTCGCCCTTTTACTTCCTACTTTTTTAACATGCGACATTCTCCTTCGGTATTTAAAATATGTGACTTGGTAGACATTGAATTTTTTCGCTAAGTGTCATAAGTTGATCAAAGTAAGGGGAATTTGATTCACAGTTTGCGAGATCACGTGCATGTTGTTCTTTGAATGTAGAATTGAAAAATGCAAATATCTACATTGTGATTTATTTAGTGTATCAAAGTTTTCCTATTTATCTAGAAATATTCAATTTGAAAAGTATGCGACCATTTAGTCTGGATGCTTAACCTAAGGTAAATATAAAATTATGCATTCTTTATTTCTTTGTTACGCTAGAATTTGACAGATTTCTAGATTATAATTTATTACTACCATGCTAATTTTTCATATTTTTCTAAAACAATAATGTATAGAATATAAGACCGTTGCCATGTTTAATGCACTAGTCAATCCACATATAGGTGGACTTAAAGGTATGACTCAAGAGTCACATACGTGGACACAAAGGTGGGCTACGAGCATTGTTTTAATAAAATGCAAAAGCGAGAGCTCGAACTCGAGATGTTGTGCTCTGATACCATGTCAACATTCATGCACTAGGCAAGACAATCAAAAAGTCCGAACAGATGTAAATACTAGTGCAACCCATATATAATGCAACACTTCTCATGTGTGATTCAGAGAGGCCAATACGTGCAACCGAAGAAGAGCGACAGTGTGCGATTCCCATAAATATGGTTTAAGGGGGCTATACATGGACAAAAAACGGGGCATCGGTATTTTTTACTTAAATGTGAAAACCAGTACTCAAACTCGACACTCTGGTCTCTAATACCATGTTAACTACATGCAGACTAATCCACCACATGCTTGACTTCAAGCTATCGGTTTTCAAGAATTATTTCTCTCTTACTCCACAACCAATGCTCACATAAGCAGGAGGGGGCGTCCGAGGCGGGGGGCGCGTCGGCCATGGAGGGGCTGCTGACGACGAGGGACTTGTTCTCCCGAGTTCTTCATTCTTCTACATGCACCATTAGTCAACTTGCTGCGATTGTCGGAGACAATCGTCGATCTGCTCGCAGGCCACAACCCGACTCCAACGTTCTGCACCTGGAGGATATTATCAATCACGTCGATGTTGTCCAGGTCAAGAACGACGCCGACCTGTTCTTTGGAAAATGTGGACGCAGTTCACCCCATGCACTAGCTGCATCATGGCTGACTACTCACCTTCCGCGACGATAGGAAGGCAAATTGCGGATCAAGATGTACGACGACACCTTGCTCCGACGGCCGTGCTGTTAGGATAACAATGAAGACGAGCAAGACGCCATGGACGCCGACGACAGCAGCGTCGGCGAGTAGGTGTAGTTAGGGTTAGCTGCGGCGCCCAATATGTAATTTCATTCAAAAATTGTAATATGTATGCAAAATTTGAATAAAATTTGCCAAATTTATGTGTTCAATTTTTTGACTTCATTTTGTTTGGGCGGCGCTGCTGTAGGCGACCCCATCAAATTATCGGACTCATGGCGCCCCCAAAGAGAGTATCATGAGGTGTCGGACACAAATTAAATAGATATAAGTGGAGGTGCTCGGAAGTACACCCACCAAATTTGCGGACACATGTTCGACTCTCGGAAGAGAGGACAATTGGGGGTGTCGAGCACACAAATTAAATTAAATGGCTAAACTGTATTGGTTTGACATGTTTGCTACCAGATGATTTCTTAGACCATCTCCAGTCGCGGCCCCCAAACGCGCCCCCACGGCCTCTTCCCGTCCGTACGGGCTCCGAGTGCGCCCAGTCGCGCCCCCATTGGGCCTTCCCGTCCGGACGTCCCCTTGTGCCCGTCCGGCAAATCTAGCCCAACCCCTCCCCCAGGGGCTCCCGTGGGGGCGTCGGACGAGTCGAAACGGCCGCGTGGCGTCCGCGGGCTCTCCCCGTCAGTGAGACGGGGGCGCAGTCAAAGTGGCGTATGGTCTTCGTCTTCTCCCGAGACGGCGCAGAAGCGCAGGCGCCGCAGCGAGCCATCGCTTCGCCCAGTCACGTCGCCCACGCGGCGGCCGCGCGTCTTCCTACGCGGGCGCCGGTGTTAATGCGGGGGGCGGCCTTTCGCCTGGCCGGCCGGGTACATAACGCCCCCCCCCCCGCCCCTTGCCGCGCACCGCTCTCTGCCTCTCTCCCCGCCCTCCTCTGCCTCTCACACCGCCGCTCCCCCTCCCCCGCCATGGACCCCCTCGCCGCAAACGGCTTCCCCGCCGTTCTCTCCTCAAGCGCGAGACGCGCGTTCTCTACGAAGCCTGGTACCCGTGCCCGCCGGACATGCGCGCCGGGCATGGTTTCACCATCGGGCTCGCCGGCGTCCCGATTCCCAACGTGCCGTCGGTGGCGGATGCATCCTGGCAGCGGGAGGACGCCGTTGGGGGGCTCCAAGTGGGGCTGCGACTGGACAGTCGCGCCCCCGTGGACGTCTTCCCGTCCGGACGAACCCCCAAAGGGTCTCGCCGGGCGTCCATTCGACGCGGGCCTCAAGTAGAGATGCTCCTAGACCAGCCACTATGTAGCGCCGGTTCGAGAGAAATTGTTGTCAGAGTTGAATCGTCACCCATTTACTTGCAGTGTATTGAACCGCATCATTCTGTAGCTATGGGGCCTAGTTCAAGTAAAATATGAATTTTCCTAAGCCAACAGTGCACACATGCAACTAGAGGAAAGACTCGCATGTGATCAGCGGAAGCCCATGCAGGGAAAAAAACGGATCATAAATATGAACCGCTTTTGCTGTCGGAAACAACGAACCGATACCCTACACTGTATAGAATCGATTCAACACCTCATTTGAATCTCTTTTCACTCACACTGTGGCTGGTCTCAGGACATCTCCAGCGGGGCTGCTCATTTGGCCCGGACAGGCCGGATTTGAGCAGCCTGGGCCGGAACCAGGCCCCAGCGGGGCTGCTCAAACGAACCGCGGTCCGTTTTTTTGTCCCCGGATGCTCAAATCCTGACCAAATTTGGTCCAGTTTTGAGCAGCCTCCGGACAGGCTGGGACAACAAAATGTGTCTCGAAACCCCACCGTGGCCCACACCAAAAGGGAGAAAGATTTGCCCTTTCCTCTCCCACCCTTATCCACTCCACTGCACTAGCCATGGCCGACGTAGCAGCTGCCGCGTCCGCCGCCGCCGCCGCCAGCGCCAGCGCCACCGCCACCGCCACGTACACCTCCGTGACCACGGACCAACAGGTCCCGGCCCGAACCATGGCCTCCCTCCCCCCCGCAGAAGCCGAAGACGAAGAAGCCGAAGGACCCGACCGAGCAGGCGCGGACGGCGGAGCAGTCGGCGAAGAGAGCGGACCGGAGGAGGAGGGCGAAGGAGGCGCCGCCGCCGCAGAAGGAGGACGAGCAGAAGAAGCTCGCCCAGATGGCGGCGCAGGCCGCCATCATCATGCTGGGCCTGCAGCCGACGCCCACCATTCTGGCCCTGGGCTGGCATGGCCTCACCTGGCCGCCTGAACCTTGCCCGAACCGTGGCCGACATGGCCTGAACGTGGCCGGCATGGCCTGAACCTGGCCGTATGGCTGAACCGTGGCCCTTTTTGCATGCGCCGATATTCATTTGTTATTCACTACACCACGACACTACATTCCCTACAGACATTTTGGTCGTGAGAACAGCTTGCGCCGACCGAATGTTGGTCGGGAATGAGTACTACCGACCGACACTGTCTGTCACCGAAAGTCCAGTCGGTAATACCCTTTCCCGACCGACAATGCTTTGCCGACCAACTGTCTGACAAGTACTTTTATTCTTTTCCGACCAACATATTTTTTCCCGACTGATATTTCTCTTCCGACCGACATTTTATACCGACAGATTATTAGTAGGTGTTTGTTTTACCGACCAACTTTGCAATGCCCATGGCAAGAGGCTTTCCCGACTAACATTCTGATGTTGTTTGTTTTCCCGACCAACTTTCAGTCGATTGTGCTGTGAGCCTTTTCCGACCAACCATTGGATGGTGTTTTGCTCTAGCGGCAAAAAAATCAGACCGTGTGCTATTCTGCATATATGTTCAATTTGGCATTTGCGTTACCAACATAATATCAATCAAGACACATATTTGACAACAATGACTTTAAACGTAATATCAATAGTCATGTTTCCAAACCGGAAACAAACAAGGTAGTATCAATCATACATAATCTTATAATATTTATGTTGTGACCATAGATTTACAACATGCATGTCCTTTGACTTATAGCGCGCTCTCCATTACAAAAGAACAGTATCCGGTTAACAGATACACAAGGTAGCTCTAAGATTCATAGTTTAGTCCATTACACAAAATACCCGGTCGATAGAAATCGTTGGCTTCAGATTCCTCGTCATCTTACATATATTTCCTACAAAGGGTAAGCATGTCTCCATTAGATTCATACATTCATGCACAATGACACTATAAAAATTTGAACTCTCTTGTAAAGAGAAGTGGATGTTGTACAAAATGGCAGCATATTGTAGATGTACAAATTTTGAACTCTCATTTTTTTTCAACCATGCAGAAGCTTTGCATTCATATACTAAATAGAAAAAACTCACACAACCAGGGTAGATGATCGACCAAACGGCTCACAACACAAGACATAGCAGAACCAAGCAATCTCCCCCCACGGCGACCTAAAAGAAACAGAGCCTCTTGCTGAGAAGAACAACAGCTTCAGAAAGGAACATTGGACCATTGGACAATGACAGTAGATAACTGGAACTTTACGGGCTTATCCTTGGAGCATACCACACACACACGCAGCTGCACCCTAGAAACTCACACACACTGAAAGAAACTCCCAGAAGTAGTACAAGGGAAGTGGGAACATGCCACTGGGAAGAAGCTCAGTTGCCACTTTCCTATTTCTTTTCTCTCGGATCTCTGTTTCACTAGAGCTGGTTAGTACGTGCATATGTATATCTGCACATCATGCTGATAAAGTCCAGAAATAAAACGATGCTAGTACTTACTAAGTTACTAGTGGCCACTAGGTTCAGATCAAGAGACTGTAGGAAATACTTCATTCCTAAAGACACAGACTGATCCAAAACAAAGATCAAAGAGAATGCATGCTTATAAATGGTCTCTGAACCAAAACAAAAGATATTGTAGGGAATATTTCATGCATAAAGCTACAAACTGAACAATGATTCCTTGTACACAGGTTCAGACCAAAGACTGCTCCACAACTTGACAAGGCAAGCTGTGCATATCAGATAAAATTTGATGAATCAAACCTGACATACATAGATTCAGTGGAGACCAAAACAACTGAATTCTTTGTGTCATGTTTATCAGGTTATTGCATACTACAGTACTGCCCAAGTAACTAGTTTAACGGTCGAGAAAGAAAAGTAGATAACAGCAAAATCAAGCCAGGTTGTCTCGCATGCATTTTACAAAAACCAAATATTGCTTCAAATTATCTTCACACATCCTATTTGTGGTAGCATGTACTGTAGGAGTTCTTTTTTTTGCATCGACAACTTGGTACTTATTCTGGCTTTTGATGAAGAAGCAATTAAATACCTCTAAGTATAGACTATATCTCAGCTGCGGGATGAGGGGGATGAACCTGACATGTAGGGCTTCATCTAGCAAAACTGGGTCTCCTATTAGTATTGAAAAGAAAATCTTTGACAGCACTTTACTATGTACTGGAAAAGTTAGGACTACTTGGAGGTTATACATAACACTGGAGTATGCATATGTAGATAAATAATGAGGTAGTTGGTTGATTTATGCAAAACCTGCATGACCATTGAGACTATTTTTTTCGTCTTTTGTGCAGAAATCTGCACGACAGTTTACCTTTTATGAGATTCAGATCTATATTTTGCATAGTGTCTCAGAGTTCAAACTAATATTATAATTGTATGTCTAGGTAGATTTTGATATCCTTTGCCTTTCTCAAAGGGGAGCAGGGGAGTATGTATTTTGGAACTTGGAGGAGCCTTTTTTGTCAAGTTTTTCATGTTAATGTCAGCCACCATAATATTGTCCAGGTATCTATTTTAACAAGACCCACTATCTTATTTAACAAGAAAACACATGGACAGCTCAGCTTGAAGTGTTTGCTACATTAATTAGTTGTCAGTTCAGCAACTTAGCATGCAAAATCACGAGTGTACTTGTAATCACCATCTCTTTCAAGAGTTCAACTTTTGTTTCAAGATCATCACATGATTCAGTCACCCATAAACAATTGATAATACACAAAGATAGCTTTTGACATTCATCTTAGCATAATCCACACATTAAAGGACAGTGATATCTTCCACTAAGTAGTATGGTTCAGCACAACTCCAAATTTGAATTATTTCAGATATGAAAGCAAGTAAAATATATTTAAACATCGGACTTGGAATTGTATAACATGGTTAAGTTGGTCTTAAGGATCACTGTGTTAGAACTTCCAAACTAGAGTCTGATTGTCGGGTTAATTAATTAAATATTGTTTTGTAATGTGAGCTGACACTAGACTACTTATTTGGTCTCTTGCCATAACCTAGAGTCAATTTCCTGGGCTCTGTATCTTTTCATAAAACTTGAATATATAAGTAACGGAAGTTCATCTATTTAGTTGAGAACTGACCATACGTAAATCAATTGCTACTTTTCAGGCTTTGCATGCTTCAGCTTACCCTTTCTTTGTTGTACACTTACTTCACCAAGCATGTAAGCAAAGGCACAAACCCAAAAAAGCAATCAAATCTGTGATACGCTAGCATCCAGTGTTCTTAGTGAAAATAAATATTTTCCTTGCCGAGTAATAGCTTATAAATGCTTGTGTATCTGGCCAACAATATCTAAAGAAACATTTTACTGGATAAATATGATGAATTTACTGTGGATTCCTAGTTGCCATGAACAAGGCTCGGAACCTGATCCTCCGAACCTGAACTCTATTGGCACGATAAGGAGGTGTTGGTGGATACCTACATGCAGAAAATCAAACAATCACTCGCCTCCTATAACCAATATTACTATCCTCTTTTTAAGGTCCTAATTCCGTATCCAACTCTGTTAGAAACCCTATTTAACGATGACTCTACAAACTGCAGTGCATGTGTAGGACTGTAGGTACTCATATGTTTACATACGTAAAGTTTGTAGCATGAATCTGAGATAGATAACAGAACAACGGATTGCAAAAAAAGACAGTGTTGCGTAGCTAGCACTGACCAGTTACCCTCCTTAATATGTAATTTCCTATTATCTGAACTAAGTATCAGAACAAGGTAGCAGTCCAGCGGCTGCCACTGGACACCATACTAGGAAATTTAGTGGTTCAAATTTCACGACTGGCCAAGTAAAATAAAACCTTACAGGACCAATAACACACGAGCTTCGCATACCTCTGCCTGGTTGGATTTCGGACTCTATCTCTGGTTTGAGCGGCCTTAAATGACTTGTCGGAGGGAACTGCAGAGCGATGGATTCCATGGGCTTACCTGAAGATCGATGTCGCAGAGGTAGACCGTCGATGTATCACCTCATCCCACTGCATCTGGCTGGCCGCATCCCTAACCTCGCTCTGCCGCTGAAGACCGGTGATAGAGCACCTAGGCGTGGGGAAAACATGGTGGAAACAGTGGAGAGGCCAGCAGGAGAAAGCACTTGAGCCCGCGGCGTTGCTTTGAATGGGCGCCCGGAGAGAAGCGGCGTCGTGTTGAAGGGCGGCGGCGCATGGAAGCAGGTCGGCCGGTACAGAGCCAAGGTGCTGTTGCGAGCAGGTGGCCGGGACAGACCCCAGTCGCTGCTACCAGCCTCGTGGTGGAGGGCGCCGGATCTCCCACCACCGTCGCCAGGGAGTCAGCTCCTCTTTCCTGGGGCGGCTCTCCCATCCGTGGTGGCCGGTCTGGCGACTGGTGGACGACATCCATGGCGGGAACCGGCACGGAGAGGAACGACGCCCAAGGATGGGGGGCGGCAGCGCATCCGGACCGGGGCGGTCGGCTGGAGGATGGGCGGCGGCCGGCCGGATCTGGATCGCGAGGGAGCGGGTGTGGATGGAAAGGGGATCGAGTCAGGATGAATTTGGGGGCCGAGGAGGGGGTGCGAGCCCGCGTGGGCAAACAAAAACTGTGAACCGCTGCGGGGATAACGGGCTGAGAGGCGCGCGATCTGAAATTTCGGCTGGGCTTGGGCGCTAAAGTCTCCCGCGCACGTCTATTTTGGCCGGCCCATCTAACAACCAAAGGTCGGTCGGGACTATGTCCCGACAGATTGTTCAATGGTAGCTACACTAGTGCCGACCAACAGTGTGAGGCTGAAGATTTATGCAATTCCGACTGACCGCCAGGAGGTATACATGTACATTACCGACCAACTGTGTGACATGAGTTTTCCCGACCAATGAGGCCTCGTTTGGCGAAAGCGTTTTGACGCGTTTCAGAGCGTAATTTCCCGACCCATAATAAATACTCAGCAAACCACTAACAGGTTGTTTGGCAGGCCGGTCTTAGCGGGCTTTCCCCCAAAGAAACTCTGCTAACCACGTCGGGCCGCAGTGTTTTCCAAACGCTCCTCACCCCTCGCGTTTTGACTTCTGAACGTGGTCGCGCTGGCTGTTGGACGCTCGCATGCCCCGCCACGTCCGATTTTAACGGACAGCCAAACAACCTGAGTTTTAGGGAAGAGGTGGTTAGCAAGGGGATTAACAGGAGGGAAGTGGATTTGGTGTACGTGGTGTTTTCACCCAAAACCTGGGGTATAATACACAACAACTCTCCACAATACACCGGTGCCAAACGAGGACTGATGTGTCGTTTTACATTACTTTTCCCAACACACATCGGTAGGAAATGTAGTGTCGTGGTGTAGTGATTATTTAGGGGCATTTTGGTATTTTTTTCCGAATCGTGGCCGGCAAATGAGCAGCCCCGCTGGGTGCAGGGACCAAATCCGCGCGGACACGGCCGCGGATGGCTGCTCAAATGGACAAAATGCGGACCAAATTGGTCGGCAAATGAGCAGCCATGCTGGAGATGTCCTTACTA
>JAPCYS010001242.1:0-17748 GCA_028641055.1 Alopecurus myosuroides | reverse complement strand
TAACTAGTCCTTCAACAGCCCTCAGATCATAACAATGTAGTGGCAATTTACAAGGATATGTGTGACCGATCCAGGCGCTGTTGTGGTGTTGTCACGGCAAGTGTCCTCGTTCGAGAAATATATTGTGAGGCCATAGCTTCTAAGCGAAGTATCGAAAGGGTTATGATGGGAATGAGAAAAGCGAGTTTACCCAAGTTCGGCACCTCCATGGAGGGTAAAACCTACTCCTGCTTATTTACTATTGATGATTTGAGGTCTCGATTATAAGGAGCAATTCAGTCTTCCGATGTCTTGAGAGCTGTTTCTATGAGCTAGAAATTGATTTCTACGTCCCAGGAAGTCACTTTATATAGCAGACGAGTTCCTGGGTTTACAAACGAATCCGGGTCATGCCCGTAGTCGGAGTCCTAGTGTAACCCGGCTAGACGAGCTTTTGCCGGTTTACACGAGAGGCCGGGTCTGCTCCGACCGGTTTTGGAATCTTCTGCCAGGCCCATAGCGATGCCGGGCCTGGCCTTGTTCTTGAACCTTCAACCGGCCCAGAGGCCGGGTCTTTGAATCTTCTATCACCTCGACCGGAGTCTTGGTCTCTCCCGCTATCCTGCAATAAGCTTGTTTTCCTTCTCCGACCGATTCTGGGGTAAACCGGCCTGCAATTTGTAAATCGGCTTTCACCTTAGCCGGTTTAGGAACATGTTGGCTGGGGTCCCCCTTAGTCATTCCCCCAACATTAGCCCACATGTTAATATGAATGCTAAATCGTGGTTTGCTCGTTCATGTTAAGTTCGTGAGAAGAAAACATAAACTTGCGTAATTGGGAAAATAAACTAGATCTTGTTATTCACCTTGGAGTGGTAAACCGACATTCACTTTAACTAACTCTTGATCTGAATATGTTAGAGATTCATCTCCCCTTTTCTTCGCTCTTTACCTGCCTGTCTAAACCGATTCGGTCTATCCAAGTAGTTATGTTTGCGAGTCTATCTCCAGGATTTGAGGAACTGGATATTTTCTGGCTTATCCCGTGATCTGCTCCACGCATTTAACATTGCGAATCTCGGACATTTAATCTCCATATTTCATTTGTTTGACCTAGGTCAACTCCGAAAATGCGATGTTTCATGGGGTCTTTTTTGCAAATGGCCACGGTAATTACTAGGGTATTACCCCCCTCGCTTATAAATAGTGGGCAGGGTGACCCTAGGTCATTCTGTACCGCCCCTGCCCACTTCTTCTTCCTCCTCCAGCGTCGTCTGATACGTCATAGACGTATCCTTAAATTCTGATGTTCCATGTTGTTTTCATGCCATATGCTATATGTTTTCCTTACACTTTATGTCATGTTTATCGATTTCTCAGGACTAACCTATTGACAAGATGCCATAGAGCCAGTTCATGTTTTCTTCTATTTTTAGTTTCAGAAAAGTTGTTCTGGAAATATTCTCGGAATTGGAAAATTTGAAGCCCGGAAGTCTTAGAATTCCCGAAGGTTCCACGGAGTCCCGAAGAGACCTGGTGGGGGGCCCTGGAGCCCCCACACCATGCCTTCATGCGGATGGGTCCTTGGTCGCGCCGGGAGGTGGTGTGGGCCCCACGGGCACCCCCCGACGTTGCTCTCTCGCCTATATAGTCTCCCCGATGCATAAACCCTAAAGAGATCGCCCACTTCCACGAAAAGTTCTGTAGTTCCGCCGCCGCCACTGACAAGTTTCGGGGGACAGGAATCTTTGTTCCGGCACCCTGCTGGGAAGAGGAAGTGCCCCCGGATCAATCTCCATCGACTCCACCGCCATCTTCATCGCCGATGTTGTCTCCTATGATGAGGAGGGAGTAGTTCTCCTTCTGGGCTGAGGGCTCTACCGGTAGCTATGTGTTTCATCTCTCTCTCCCATGGTGTGATCTTTATGTGATAATGAGCTTTGTAATCTAGTTCAATAAGTAGATGTTACTCTTCATCTGTTTTGCTACTCAAGTGGTTTTGTTATGAGATCTCCGTAGACACTTTGATCACGGTGTCATGGTGAAAGTGTGTGCACCGTGTGGTTTAATATGATATCTACATCTTGTGTTGGATGACCCTATGAAATTGTGGTGTTTGTCTAGTACCTTCTAGGGTGCTCAAGTTGACAGTGTGGGGTTAACTAGACATGGGAATGGGACTTTAAGGTGTGTTGTTAATGCTCTACGCAATGAATTGGTGTTTGTTATCCGACCGGAGAGTGGTTCAGAGTAGTGTAGTGAAGAGAGATATTTATTCATTCAATTATGTTATGATTGTTGAGAGTGTCCACTAGTGAAAGTGGGATCCCTAGGCCTTGTTTCTAAGCATTGAAACACCGTTTACATTCAGTTCTGCTACATGTTTGCATGCCGCCATTTTTATTTCAGATTGCAATTACTACTTATAATCATTCATATTACTTGTATTTCACTCTCTCTTTGCCAAACTAGTGCACATATACAACTGACAATTGTATTAGGTGTGTTGGGGACACAAGAGACTTCTTGTATCGTAATTGCAGGGTTTCTTGAGAGGGATACCTTTGACCTCTTCCTCCCTGAGTTCTATAAACCTTGGGTAATCCACTTAAGGGAAACTTGCTGCTGTTCTACAAACCGCTGCACTTGGAGTCCCAACACTGTATACAAGAATAGAAGCGTGCGTAGACATCAAGATATTTTCTAGCGCCGTTGCCGGGGAGGTAAGGTAAAAGGTACTCACGTCCTCTGTGAGTGCTCGAAGTTATTTCCTTTAGATTCTGCAATTATATTTTTTGTTTCTTGTTTTCACTAGTTAGGCTTATTTTTACTCGTTTCTTGTTTTATTTTCACTAGTTAGTCTTAATGGAAAACAACAAAAATATGAGAGAGCTTTATAATCTTTATCTCGAGTTAGGACATGAAGTGTTTGAAGAGAAAATTTTAAAACCTATGGAACTTTATTTGCATGCTAGTAGCAATGTTATTAGTATGAATTCTTTGAACACCATTATTGCTAATGCTATGGAAAAGTCTAAGCTTGGGGAAGCTTGTTTTGATGAATATGATATTTTTAGTCCCCCAAGTTTTGAGGAGGAAATTTACTTTGATGATATTTTTCCTCCAATATATGATGATTATAATGATTGTGGTATTCTAGTTCCACCTACTATTGATGATAAATTTTATTGTGATCATGATATGCCTTCTATATATGATGTTTACAATGATGAATATGCTATTTTCAGCCCGCCTACTATTGAGGAGAAAATTAATTATGATTACAATATGCCTCCTATATTTGATGATTATGGTGATGAGAATAATAATGATAGCTATTCTGTTGAATTTTCTCCCACTGTTATTAATAAGAACGACTATGTTTATGTTGGGAGTATTAATTCTTTTATGCATGTGGCTCATGATAAGAATGTTTTATGTGATAGTTATATTTTTAATTTCATTCATGATGCTACTGAAAGTTATTATGAGAGAGGGAAACATAGTCTTATGCATCTAAAAAATATCAAGTTTCCCCTCTTTATGTTGAAAATTTTGAAGTTGCACTTATTTTGTCTTCTCATGTTAGCCACTTTGTGCTTTATTGACTTGTTTTTCTACAAGATTATTTTTCATAGGAAGTGGGTTAGACTTAATTTTTTTTTTGCATTTTCTTCTTGATGCTCTCTTTTTCTTAATTCATATTTCTCATGTGAGCATCTTCTCAAATTATCATGCCTAGCTAAAAGGCTTTAAAGAAAATCACTTCTTGGGAGATAACCCATGGTTTTATTTTTGCTTTGTTTTTCTCTGTTTTCTTTGAGTCAAGGGGTTTTATACTTCTGTAGAAACTCCTTTGTATCTTTATTTTCATATTTTAGTTGTGCTAAGTAAAGTTTCTAGTGAGAGTTGAAGTTGGTTTTGGATTTCTGCGCAGGAAACAAATTTTTTCTGTCCACCGTAAAAAACCGCATAATTCGTAGAAAGATCAAAATGACCTGAAAATTTTTGTGCTTATTCCTCAGCTAATTCCAAAATTGTTTTGTTCTTTTTATATTTCGATCTGACCAACTTAAGCGCCCCGAAAAAATTCGTCTTTATAGACTATTCTGGTTTTGGCAGATTCTGGCATTTTTCTTACATTTGCTCTTTTACGATGTCAAGTGGATTTCTTTGCTTCACAAAACATCAGTGTCTGTAGCTAATATTTAAAAGTATTAATAGCACTTGTGCGCATGCATAACCCATGATTTTTTTTATTGTTGCACTAACCCTCTAATGCAAATTACTCTTTGAGTGTGGTGTGAAGGAAGTTTTCAAGGGTTAAGAGAAGAGGGTGATATAATGTGATCAAGAAGAGTGCAAGGTCAAAGCTTGGGGATGCCCCCATGGTTCATCCTAGAAAATTCTAAGAAGACTCAAGCGTCTAAGCTTGGGTATGCGCAAGGCATCCCCTTCTCCATCAACAATTTATCAGGTCACTTCTAGTGAAACTATATTTTTATTCGATCCCATCATATGAATTTTACTTGGAGCGTCTGTTTGTTATTTTTCTTTTATTTTATTTTACTTGCTGTAATAAACTTAGTTGGAACCTATCATTCTTTGTGTGGGAGAGATACATGCTCCGCCTTTTCATTTGAATACTCGTTATGCTCGTCTTCTTAGTTTTTTCTTCTAGTTGCTGCAAAATTCGTGTTTAGCTCCTATTTTTCTTGCATCTCTTATTTAGATCTGTTAGTTTTAGTAGAGCTGTGTTAGTACTCTCTTGTTTCATTGCTGCATCTCTTGGAGATTTTTTTTATTATTATGAAATGCTTGGTGTTGGAAGACAGTAGTACAGTTTTCGTGCATATAACGGTGCAATTAGAAGCTTGTATAGACCGTGGCTAGACTTTTTCATGTCATGCTAGATGTTATTTTAATTATAAAGCCTAGTAGTTATTTTTGTAGCATGATTTGTCTCAAATAGCTGAGAGTGCTTAATGTACCATTGAAAGAATCATGAGTTGTTCTTGTCATATTGAAGCATAAATTTGTGTTGTTCTCCTTTGAATGTTTAATTTGTTGACTTGGCGCATGCTCACACCATGTTTATGACTACAAACTAGAAATTTATAGCCTCTATGTTCATTTAGTTTTTGAACTTGTAGTACCCCTTATGCTTTGATTAATGATGTTTTTGTCGCTATGCATGATTATGGCCATTATTGCTCTCTTGATTTGTCGCTCCCAGTATTTTGCTAGCCTCCACCTGTACTGAGTATGAGGTCTACTCATGCATCCAACTCCCAAAAACCAAAGTTTGCAAAATGTGTCCACCATACCTACCTACATGTGGTATTTAACTGCCACTCCAAAGTAAATTTCTCATGTGTTACCTTTAAAACCTTCAAAATTAGTCATGTTTTGTGCTCTTGTTTTAGCTCATGAGGACGTAAATATAGAATCTTTATCTCACTTGTTGATTGGACTTTCACACCCTGGACTAGTGGCTTCATCCGCTTATCCAATTGATAGAAGAGCTGGCAGCGGGGTGCCCAGCCCCCAAATAATACAACAAATTGTCTTCACTATTTTTGCCCCTGATTTATCAGTCAAAACATAATTGTGTAAACAAAACAAAAAGAGGGATGGCCTTCTAACCAGATGCGTCCTTCTATGGGAGCCGCTCTTATGAAGTCTAGTTGGCTTGTGACGTACTGTATTTTCTCTTTACTATTCGTTGACATAAGCATACACACCTCTCTAAAAATTAGACACTCCTCCATGGTATGTGATTGTTGGCAGGCACCCAACGATTCGGTTAGCCATGGTTTGTGTAAAAAAGGTTGGGAGGAGTGTCAACCATTTTATACCTCTGTTTAAGAAAATAAAAGCCCTAGAACATGAGTGATACCTGCTTCCCTCTGCTAAGGGCCTTTCTTTTACTTTTATATTGAGTCTCCATCTTCTAACTATATTCACAATTGAGAGAGCATGGTTGCCATTCTTTGTTAAATGTGCATTTGTCCTACAAACATTATTAATTGATTCATGATGTGTTATTATTTGTTCTCAAATTATCTGTTCTAGTCTTCCTCATGAACTTTGAAGGTGTCCTGGCATTTATGTTTTGCCCCACTCTTAAGGACAAGCGAAATATCATTTTGCTATGTTATCTCTATGCTTGAAACAAACGTATAGCTTTCGAGTGCATTATTATTCATAATCTTTTGTTTGTGTTACTTCTCATGATGCAAGGTTATTGCTATGCTTTATTGCTATAATTATATTTATCATGTTTGTGTTAAAGTTCTATGATCTCATCTATACTTATGCTTTTACAATTTAGATGATCAAGTTTATGTTGGTAGCATGTCACCTCGGAAATTTTGTGTTTTCATCGTTTACCTACTCGAGGACGAGTAGGAACTAAGCTTGGGGATGTTGATACGTCATAAACGTATCCTTAATTTCTGATGTTCCATGTTGTTTTTATGCCATATGCTACATGTTTTCCTTACACTTTATGTCATTTTTATCGATTTCCCGGGACTAACCTATTGACAAGATGCCATAGAGCCAATTCATGTTTTCAGCTGTTTTTAGTTTCAGAAAAGTTGTTCTGCAAATATTCTCGGAATTGGAAAATTCGAAGCCCAGAAGTCTTAGAATTTCCGAAGGTTCCATGGAGTCTCGAAGAGACCCCGGGGGGGGGGGGGACCTGGAGCCCCCACATCATGCCTCCGCGCGGGTGGGCCCCTGGCCGCGTCGGGAGGTGGTGTGGCCCCCTCAGGCGCCCCCCGGCATTGCCCTCTCACCTATATAGTATCCCCGATGCATAAAACCTAAAGAGATCGACCCCTTCCACGAAAAATTCTGTAGCTCTGCCGCCGCCACCGACAAGTTTCGGGGGATAGAAATCTCTGTTTCGGCACCCTGACGGGACGGGGAGGTGCCCGCAGATACATCTCCATCGACTCCACCGCCATCTTCATCGTTGTTGCTATCTCCTATGATGAGGAGGGAGTAGTTCTCCCTCGGGGCTGAGGGCTCTACAGGTAGCTACGTGTTTCATCTCTCTCTCCCATGGTGTGATCTTTATGTGATCATGAGTTTTTTAATCTAGTGGTTTTGTTATGAACTCTCCGTAGACACTTTGAACACGGTGTAATGGTGATAGTGTGTGCACCGTGTAGTTTAACATGATATCTATATCTTGTGTTGGATGACCCTATGAAATTGTGGTGTTTGTCTAGTACCTTCTAGGGTGCTCAAGTTGACAGTGTGGGGTTAACTAGACATGGGAATGAGACTTTAAGGTGTGCTGTTACAGCCCTACGCAATGAATTGGTGTTTGTTATCCGACCGGAGAGTGGTTTGGAGTAGTGTAGTGAAGAGAGATATTTATGCATTTAATTATGTTATCATTGTTGAGAGTGTCCACTGGTGAAAGTAGGATCCCTAGGCCTTGTTTCTAAGCATTGAAACACCATTTACATTCAGTTCTGCTACATGTTTGCTTGCTGCCATTTTTATTTCAGATTGCAATTACTACTTATAATCATCCATATTACATGTATTTCACTCCCTCTTCGCCGAACTGGTGCACCTATACAACTGACAATTGTATTAGGTGTGTTGGGGACACAAGAGGCTTCTTGTATCGTAATTGCATGGTTGCTTGAGAGGGATACCTTTGAACTCTTCCTCCCTGAGTTCGATAAACATTGGGTAATCCATTTAAGGGAAACTTGCTGTTGTTCTACAAACCTATGCACTAGGAGGCCCAACACTATCTACAAGAATAGAAGCGTGCGTAGACATCATCGTCCGGGAGCTCATTTGAAGCTCAAGCTTCGCCAACACTGGAACTTCACCACCGTCACCAGATCTTCGCCGCCGCTACCGGAGAAGATCATGGGGGAGAAGTCCATGGCGAGCAAGGGTGCTGGACCCGGCAAAAAGAAGAAGGTTGCTGATCCTGCCTGTTCCTCTACCAGGAACAAGAAGGAGATGATAGTTGACTGGTGCAAATCTGACGTTTTACACGCCCGGCTACAAGAGATGCAGAAATCCGGCTTGCTGTCGGATAACATATCCTGGTGTGCACCTAGAGACGAGATCCGACCCACTCCTGGGCCAGATAAGGTAATTTTCTTTATTTACCACGTGACCATAGGTTTCCGTCCACCCTGGTCTCATTTCTTTCATAGCATCTTAGCACATTACGGTTTACGCCCCCAAGATATTCCTCCAAACTCCATTCTCAATGTTAGTAACTTCATAGTCCTTTGTGATGATTATCTCCACATCGAGCTAAACCTAGATTTGATTCTAGAATATTTCTATTGCAACAAACACACTGAAACCACTGGCGGTCCCCTGATCTGTTGTGGGGGCGTCTTCTTTCAGAGGCGTAAATATATATTTTATCTGGTTGTTGCCTTAGCTAGCCACCCCAAGTTACGGAAGAAATCCTGTTTTTACTGCAAAGACACTTCTCCAACCAGCGAACCTCCTTTGTCGGGTTATCGTATTGAGCGTTTGGTTTCTGGTGACAAAATGGAATCCTTCGCTGAACCGAAAGACCGTTACAAAACCACCCCTCTACTCAAGCGCGTTAAGTCCTTGATTGTTCATGGCTTGACCGGTTTAGATCTTACCCAAACTTGGGTGTCTTGGCATATTCAGCCTCTCAACATTAGGAACCGGCTTTTCCATCAGTATACTGATTCAGTCACGAATCAAATGAGATACTCAATCAACACTCCATCCAAGACTGAACTGACCAAGATGTTGAAAAACCTAGTTGGCTTGCACAGAGACAAAGTCCATGATGTGGGCCTCCCTACCTTTTCCGCGCTCAACCCGGCTCCTCCAGTAAGTGAACTTGATTTTCCTGTCGAACTGTTACTTTTCTAGTTTATGAACTAAAAGAACACTGTGTCTAACCCGGCCATTTTATGGTTTACAACTATCTGATGATTTCTGGGTTACCACTGTGGAACCATCTATGTCCCTAGAGGACAATGAAGAATAGGAGCACGACGAGGAGGAGGAAGAGGTTTCTGAACTTGATTCTCTGGTCGCCTTTGGAATCAGTTAGTTGACATCGGTTTTTTACAGGATGAGCAGGGGGATGCCGGTTCTGATCCTGCCCAAGGAACATCAGCTCAGGATGCGCCGGTTCAACAGACGTCGGATTTTGATCCCTCCACTCCAGTGACTGGTTCTGCCGTGGATGTTGAGATGGACACACCAGCGACAAAGAAGAGAGACCGGCAAGCAGTAGCAAATGTGCCTCAATCTCGATTCTCGAAATCGCCTTTGAATCCATCCTCATCTCTGAAGGACATGCAGGATGGTGAGGAGGCTAGCAAAAGGAGAAGGACCCGGAGTTCCAGATCAAGTGACTTAGATGCAGGTTTGCCTTATAAACTTTCCCCTAGCCGGGTGACAAGGATACCACAATCTCCTACAACATCTCGCCCTTTTGCGGGGAGGATCCGGCCCGAGTTAAAACGTTCATATCACACAGATTCTCCAAATTTCGGGTCTTCTCATTAAAGTGTTGAAAGTGATTTATCTATCAACTGTGGGTAAGCCGTTTTTCGTTTGCCAAATTATCATGAACCTGCATTTTCTGCCATTTGTTACATAAACTTGTCTTCTCTTTTTTGTAGTGCCCAATCTGTTACCAAGTATATCCCAATTTCAGCTGCTGATCCCACAATCAACTTGTAGAAGGAAACGATCGATGAAGAGATGGATCAACCGGCAACTTCAATACCAGTTCAAAGGGAAGCTCGAGGCTCTGTGCCTGATGTGCAGACGGGGGAAGACTCAGCAGTTGTCCAGCTGATTCCCCACTTTGTTGAAGAAGATACAGAGGTTGAGATCACCGGTTCCTAGTATGTGGAACGTTCCGGTACTTTCAAGGTTCTGTCCAAGGTGCTTGATGATGTTAAACCGGCTTCTGGCGTCAAAACTCCAACTCCTGATTTGGGCTCTCTTGAGGGCTAGGATTTTGAATCTTTGGTCCAGGAGTTCTCTCAGAGTCGGCTCGGAGAGGATGGCATCATAGCCATGTTGAAGAAAAGATACGAGGTAAACTTGTCACCAAATATGCACATAGCCCGTAGCCACCAATCTTCTAGTTTATACTTTAGGAAAAAAAAAGGAGATTTATTCTTTTCATAATAAGCTGAAATTGTAGTCCCCCAAGTGTTGGTTTATGAGTTTACTGTAGACCAACACTTAGTTCTTATCCTTGTTTATCTGTATGAAAAAATTCAACTCATGTAGCCTCCAAGTTCCGGGTTGCGTGCTTGCAGCCACTCGGAACTTGAAATTCCCTCATGCTAAACTATGAACTGAAATAGTGTAGCCCCTCGGTGCTAGGTTATCTCTGCTTGTGGTAACCTGGGAATTTCACCTGTTTATAAACTGAATCTAATTTGCAAAGTTGAAATTTCTAGAACTGAATATACTTGGTCATGCTTATCTTTGCAGATTCTGGAAAGCAGTTCTCAAAGAGAAATTTATAATTTAACGAAACTACTTGCCTCAGAGGCCGTGAAAACTGAGGAGGCCAGAAAACTGCAAGTAGAACTGGAAGCGACAGTTATGTATGCTGCTGAAAATTTATCCAAGGCTCAACATGATATTGAGGAGAGGGAAAGGCTGCTCATTGCTAGGGCAGAAAAAACAGAGAAGCTGGAGGAAGTACAAGCCGGGTTTAACAACCTAAAAAATTGTTGGGTGGTATTACCGACAGTGTTTGTGGTAAGCCGGGTTTCTTTCAGTTCATCCTTCAAATTCTCTTTTGTGTCTTGTCTTTATGATCCCGATTTCTCACCTGTCTCTTCTGTGTTTTGTATGGAGAATGCACTCCAATAATCTGCAACTTCCAGACTTGAAGCTGAAGGCGATATTCAATCTAATCCGACAACTGTATGTTGGAGGAGGGGAATGCATTAAGGCTGTCAAGAACTGGGAAAATGCTCCCTAGGAGCTGCATAATTTTCTAGTTGAACTTTCCAATGCCTCTCAACGGATTGAAGAGCACAAACTGTCCTCCTGCTCCCGTGGAGCCGTCAAAGTCATGTCTATGGGAAAGGCTTATCATCCGGAACTAAAGACAGATCTTCTTGTTGGGGGTTTCCCTCAATACAAAGCCGGGACTGAAGCCGGATACTCTTATTTCAAAACTAGCTATAACAACCATTTGCACTTGCAGGCATCACCCGACGACCCTTTCTTTCATTGTATCTTTGTTGGTCTTGTTTGTTGTCATGTTTATCCCGTTTAGGAAACCCATTAGACGACTCACTAATTAGTAAAACTATTTAGAAACGATCCAAGATTATCTCATATATGGCTAAATTAATTATTACATAATATTTAACAAATTAAAATTACATTCGAGTTCATCAAGCATAATACAATCTGGACAAAAAGATCTTTCCAAGAATCTAAAAAATGTAATTAACAAGATCTGAATCTTAAGAGTTCAGGCAAGACTTCCTCATAATCTTCTTGGCTTCACCAATTTCATGACTGAATTATTCGTGGATTTGATCAAATCTTCTATGCTCTTTTTCAAGTTTTTTACTACGGATCGAAGAGTGGTGAGACACTTTCTTTCTATTCTTAACAGAGTCTTAAGATATGTATCAAACGTAGTGTTGATTCAGATGGAATGGTAAGTATGTAGACTGGTTCAACATTATTTTGGGAAAGTGCGTCGAAAGATCTTTGGACCATCCCCTCAGAGGAAACCATCCTAGTTTTAAATGTACTTTGAAAATAGTGTGAATAAAGTATACACTCTAAAAGCAAGCCATAGGGAAACTTTATTTTTTAAAGGTGTTTTTAGGAACACTTTAAATTGAGAAGTTTTGAGAACATCACATGAATATTTAACTATAAATTGCTCTGGTTTGGTCAAAATCCATCTACTATTGTCCTCTGCATCTCAAAGATGCACATCAACACATAAATTTTGCAGACCATATCACATCTCAGCTAATTGTCCCCACACATTCTTCTAAAATTAAGAACACCCCAACATTGAGTAAAGACTCTAGCTACACTAACTTTCTTGCCATGTGACAAGTTACACAATTTAGGGAAAGTAACACACAAAGGTTTATCAGCAAACCATAGATCCTCCAAGAATCTATCGAGTTCTCAAACCATTCCCAATATACATAAACTAAATAAAATATCTCTCACTTCCAAAAGCCTAGACTAGAAACGAGAGCGCAAGAGTTTTAACTTTATATGACATAAAGAGTAAGAATGCAAGTACTTAGTCCTAATAAGTTATTGTCATAAGCGTCTTCATTTTCTATTTGCACCCCCACTAAGGCCCTCTTTGGACTGCAGGAATTTCACAGGATTTTTGTAGGATTACAATTCTTAGGATTTTTTTTCTATGGATTGCCTTTGGATCAAAGGAATGCTCTTGACAAAATTCCTACGGATTGGATTCGTGTGCCTTAATCCCATAGTAGGAATTCAGACATCCACTACAACCTATTTTTAAGACTCACGACCTCTTTGATTCATAGGAATGACATATGATTTTTTGTAGGATTGGATCCTATAGGAAATTTTCCTATATTGCTTGTTTGATTAATATGATCACATCCTATAGAAAATATTCATAAGAATATTGTACTACAAATCCTATAGGAAAAGAACATGAGGTCCAACTTCATGAAAAAATTCCTCCACACAATCAAAGAAAATTGCTCTTCTCTACAAATCCTATAGGAAAATATTCATAAGAATATTGTACTACAAATCCTATAGGAAAAGAACATGAGGTCCAATTTCATGAAAAAATTCCTCCACACAATCAAAGAAAATTGCTCTTCTCATAAGATTCATTTAATAATGTCATACCAATCCTACAAGTTTCCTGTTCCTATACTTTTCCTATCCTATGAACCAGAGGAGCCTAGTTGCGTAGGATCGAGCCACTTTTCCTGTGTTTTCCTCGTGTTTCATCGAAACTACTATACATGTAGTTTCCATGTATTTTGTAATCCACTGTTTTGTGCTAGCAAATCTGTGAGAATCCCCTGTTTTTTTTATTCTTATGTTTTTCAATCCTATGATCCAAAGAGGCCCTAACACAATAAACAAAGGAGTCGTTTTCTAAAAAGATCCATCCTTTTACTGGTACCCTGGGTTGAGGGAAAAAGAAATGCATGTAAAAATCACATTACCGAGACAAGACCGGAGAAGAATAAGTCTATCCTCATAAGAGGTATACTTATCTAGGATCCATAATTTTTCTCTATTTGTCCTCGGAGGATCCATAAAAGGCTCAGGGCCCGCTTGGTTTACTGTTTAACTTTCCTCTCCGTAAGATACAAAGCGATCATAGTGGAAAATTCTGGACATTCTCAGGTCGGTATATTGTTACCCGCCGTTTCCGGTCGAAATACGGCGATCCAAGGGCGTCCTTAGGGGTCCTAGATGGTCTGGAAGAGTGTTCTTCCCTACTACTACTAGCAGACGTGCCCGTGCGTTGCAACGGGGCGGAAGAAAAATGAAATTTTAGATAAAAAATTGGCGTGTCCATAACTTTTCCTAAAATCGGTCAATCCGTGTGACCCTAGCTTCAGGTCCTCCTTTCCAATATCTCATCCAACCGGCAACCCAAGCCCATCATCTCCATCAACTTGCTCCTTTCGGAGACTTAAGAACACTACATTAACGTGCGTCGAGGCATCACCACGTGGTCCCGAAAAACCGAAATCATGTTGGATAAAAGCTGACAACGTGAATGTAAGCAAATTCAATACTAACTTAACCATGTTGCCACAAGTAATCTGCAATGGTTTTGCATCTGCAGTGGAAGTAAAGGTTGAAAATCACAACAAATGTTAATATTTAACATGGTCCAAGAACTTATAATATTCAGCCATGAAATTAGCGGAGAAATGGGTTGGTTTTCATATTGGTTCATGGTGGATAAACGCTACATATTACATAAGTATTAAAAGAAAAAGAGAACGGTACCACCAAAAGTGGAGGAACCGCAAAATTTGCATTACCACGCCATATTTTTTCCTGTTATAAAAAAAATCATGAGATGGGTAATTATCTTGCCAACTAAGTCTGTTCAAACTTGAAACATAATCCGTTTTCATTCAGAACACACGGTACCTAGGAACCCTAAATACACTGGCCGTCACAAGTAATCAGGCCTTGAATGGTTGGAGTGTCTATTTCTCTTGCTCAATTGCAAAAACTTCCCATTCTCAGTTCCAAGATATTGGCGATTGGATTTAGAAGATAGTTCTGATTGGTCTTTACCACTTTACAGTTATAATTGCCAGTGCAATTCCACCTTCCTGTAGCTGAACTTTCTTTTACTGAATTGCATGGATAAATGACTTTGACACTGAATTAGCTCCTACAAGCCAGTGGGATCCTGTGAGGAGCAACCATTACAGGTGAACTATTTGATGCTTGTCTAGCCTCATTAGCATTAGGTGTTGGATTGCATATGCGGATATAACACACAATAGTGCTAGCAGAACTGATCTACATCAATGTCAAACAAGTGTCGGACATAACACACAATAGTGCTAGAAGAACCGATCTACATCAAAGTCAAACAAGTGTCGGACATAACACACAATAGTGCCTGCAGCGGCAACAGGCTTGTCGCCATCCCTATTGATGTTGCCGTTCTATGACTCCAGCATGGTTAACTCTTGATGAGGAGGAAGGGAATTCAGGTTACCAACCGGGGGGTTGCGCCGGTGGCCAGTTCATGCCCGTCTGACAGCGAGCACGATTAGTCCGAGCAGTTTTGGCACAAATGCGCGGTCACCTCTATTGCTCTGCCTCTCCCTGGCGGCTAAAACCGCGTCTGCAGCTACCAGCGCAACAGAGGCGCGTCTTCCGGCACAGAGAGCGGCGCCTGCTCATGGGCGTGGGAGGCACGGGGAATATGCAAGGCCTCCCGAACGTGATGTTTCACCGACGGTCGTGTTCCCGGAGCAGCTCCAGGAGGGGGAGTGCCACTGTGCCAGGGAGCTGAGCTGGCGTCGTCGTCTTCAGTGTTTCGGATGTTCGGTTGTAAGACCACGAGGACGCGGCGACCGTAGTGGCGAGTAGGTCACCGTAACCGGGCGGTGAAAACTGGATGTGCGGGGGCAAGACCACGGGCAATAGCCGCTGCGGGAACACGGCGGAGGTGTGAAGACATTTACAGGGCGCGTAGATCAGAGGGAGCGCGCGTGTCAGATCCGATATCTTCCGTGTCGCAGCCAGCGTCCTGGTAATCATCCGTATCTTGCGGCTGGAGCGTGTTGTGTTTACATATTCGTGTTGCTGGATCATGTGAAAGCGCAATGAACCGCTCACTTGTTTAAATGCTTAGAGCATGTCTAACAGGCCCCTTATATCGCGAGCGCCCCGTAAAATTCCGGCAGCATACGGGGTGCGGGCCAAAACGGCCGTCTAGCAGCCCCCGTATGCGGCCTGGCCCGTACGAAAATTTTACGGGGCCTGTGAAACCGGCCCCGCCGCCCCGTACTTATAGTGGGTGAGGGTCGGGGTGGGGGTCCAACCCCCCACCCGCAACCCTAGCTCCGCCGCGCGCCGCCGCAACTCCGGTGAGAAATTCCGCGCGCGCCGCCGCCCCATTTCCGATTCCACCAACGGAGATGAGTTCACCCAACGGCTCCAGCTCCTCCACCGGCCGCTCCAAGCGCCGCCACGAGCCGGAGTCGCTCGAGGAGGCGTGGCGGCTCCACTGCAAGCATTCGGTTGCAGGGAGCCGCCGCGCCGCCTGGAAGTACGCAGCGTGGCCGGCGGCCATGCCGCCGTCGCTGGTGGACTACGCGGAGGGCGGGAGGTACTACTCCGTCGACCCGCCGCCGCGGCCGATGAGCGGCCCTCAATTCGCGAAATGGCGCGCGGATTGGGAGATGCACCAGCAGTGCAAGCGCGGCCGCGGCGGCGCAAGCGGAAGCGGAGGAGGCGCGGCGACAGCGGAGGAGGAGGTGCCGGCGACAGCGGAGGAGGAGGAGGCCGCGTTCGCGGCGGCCGTCGAGCTTTCGAAGAAGGAAGCGGAGGCAGCGGCGGAGGCGGAAGTGGAGGAGGAGGCGAGGGCCGTCGCCGACGTCGAGCAATTCAAGGCGATGGAGGCTTCCGGCCCCGTCGTCTTCCTAGACTAGACTAGGTTAGGACGAGCTCGAGCTCGATTTCGTGTATCAGACTATCAGCAATGGTGATCATCAATAAAATCGAGTTCATCTGATTCCCGCGAAGTTTAAATTCAAACATACAGGGCGGCGATAGTGGGTCTGCTAGATGAACGCGTAAATCTGAGCACAAAAATTTCTCGATTTCGTGTGCAGGGCCCTCTACACGCGATTTAGGGGGCGAAATTGTAAGGGTTCTGTTAGACATGCTCTTATGGGAGGCAAGAACAGGCCGGGTCTCGTCAGGATCTGGTGTCCTGTACGACAGAGTTATGATCTCGCATGAAAGAAACCAAACCCACGGACTCACTCGCGACGTACGAAGCCATACGACATGCTGGCGTACGACCTACCACGACTTAGCATCACGGCGGTAAGCTATATTATATATACTCCACCACTTCATGTAAGCTTTTGGTATGCTCCTTTGATTATGAGCTTGTAGATACGAATGCACACTTAGTGTTGTCTTCAGTCCATCCTGAACTTAAAAATATATATATAAATATGGTAGTAAACTGAACATTCAGTAGACAGAACTGGGAAATAATGAGCTGCAGCCCACCTACGAAAAAATACATCCAGTAAGACTACACGACCAAACACCTTGCCTGAAACAATGGGTGTTAACCAACCTGATATTTCACTCTTGAGCAATTGAATTGTTAATTGGGGAAAATTCCCACGCTGCACTCGAGGCAGTTGCCAAAGGCAGCAGCCATCGTCGTCCCTGTCACCACTTCCAGGGGCGGTCTCGATTCCGCAGCAGCGGCTGACACCATTTGCCTGCACAATTGGCGCGGATACATTCGCGGCCGTCGGCCTGGTTCCTCGTGGAGATGGCAGCACGTGCGGCCGCATCCTTCGGGTCGGCTGCTCCAAGCTATGCAGCCCTAGGCGGTGATGGCTCACAGGCCTGGCATGGTGGACGCAGCAGTGGCCACTACCGGTGGTCAGCCCCGACCCCTGATGGCCTGCTTAGCCCGGTGGTTTCGCTCAGAGGATGGATGTGACGGGGAAAACTGGTCGACCCCATCTGCGCTTCTACCGGGAAAAACGAAAGGTGGGCTTTGGATTTGTGACCGAGAACGAAATTTTCTTTCTATAGGTAGTAGAGATAAAGAAGATATGAGAGAAATGATAGGAGGAGAGAAGAGAAGATAAGGCTGCATGCATCGAGTTAGCTAATAAATCTAACAAACTTGACAAGATAAGTTTGCATGTAGCATTACGGTTGTCAAAAAAAAAAAAATTAGTGCGGTAGCATTTGAAAGGTAATTATATTGAAGTGTGACACCGTATCACCACAGTAACCTTAATAGTAAAGATAAAACAAGCAAACATATTCATCCCTACGGACACCCCACCAAACGTACACAGATCTGTTTCCAACAACCGATCAAGCCCACTTAAAAGATCTAACCGTCCAGATTAATCTATCCTACTTGACGTGTGCATCTAGCAATTTACCTAGCGGACAACTAGCGAGCGGACGAAAAGTTCTGCACGTCCTAGCCAAACCAAAAAAATAGGAGACAGCGTACCCATC
>JAPCYS010002931.1:0-17763 GCA_028641055.1 Alopecurus myosuroides | reverse complement strand
ATGCATCCTAGTCACATCCCAGTTATTATGGACAACACCAAGCGGCAAATGATCTGTGAGGAGGGGCCCCCTATCAAGCACCTCATTTATGTGCACGAAAACTGGGTAACTAGAAGATACCCTGCGCGTTGCGGCGGGATAGTTGATGTCACATATTGTGGATTCCAAAGACGAACACAGTGCAAGGATCTGTATACATGCTTAGAAATACGTTCCGAGACAAAGATAACTCGTCGAAATTTTCTATAATCTAGAACATACAACTTGAAGAGGTGCTAAAATAAAGTAAAAGTGCAAAATACAACATAAAGTAACCGTCATCCTGCAATATATATTTCAGATTTCGGTCAGCTAAAGTGGACAGATTCACATTCATCGTGGAAGATATTATAAGAGAATGCATATTAAGACAAACCAAATAGATAATTAGTTAAATGTTAAAATTTCCCTACAAAAAATGTTAAATGTTAAAAAGATATTGTAGTATACCAAGTTCCTGAATATTGCTGTGGAAGAACATGGAAACGAATAACTCAACAGATTAATGGTTGTGTCAGCAAGTGCATTAGTGAACCAAGAAAATTGACAACAATTGTTGGGACCAATTAAGACGCTTTGTATAATAAACCCAAAGCAAGATTTTATTTTATTTGCTCTTATGAGTATAACTTGCTATAGAGTGAGAGTGAAAATGTGGGAGGAGGTAGGCGGACTCCCGGACCTCCGTCAGGAAATGTACGACGCAGCATGTTCAGATTAGGAAATTTCTATCGTCTGATCAACTTAGTAACTGGAGTTAATGAAAAAGTATATATGTTCAAAGTATACCTCAGTTAGTTTTGAACATTCAATATCCAATCGTTGTTAAGCAGGACCTGATCTCTTTTGGTTGCACCGTGTAGAGTGGACGGACGTAGATGACAAAAGAAATCCCAACTAACATGCCTATCCAGATTGCACGACGGCAAATAAATCGTCTGTTGCATGACGGCAAATAGCTTCAGATTGCAAGCCAAGAAGATGTCAAGAAAATTAGGAATTTTGTATATACACCATGATAATCCATGTCAGGAAGTAGCGCACACCAGTGGGCACACCGCACACATGGGAATTTATCGACAACCTTGCCAGCTGCGAGCACTACATCTACATGCATCGGTATAAGAGTGAGATGTGGTATAGGAAATCAACAGCACAAACTAGAGCAGGGAGAACCGTTGCTGATGAAGTAAGAAAGTAATCTCACTATAGCTGAAACTCAGTGAATCTGTTGCGGTGGCTCTCCTTGCCGGCTGAGTAGGTGATTAAGGAACACCGGTTGCAGTGGAGAGATGCATAGAGGAGAGAAAGAGGCATGTGTTGTCGTTAATCGTCCTGGGATGTTTGCGCTGCACATGGTGGATTGGTTATTTATTTGGCAACCAGAGGAATGAATAAATGCTAGGATTTGTAGAGACGGGTGGGAAGGGAAGCGAAGGAGCAAATGGTGCGCCTTGATTTTCCATCGCCAATTGCGTGAGCTGCAAACTGACCGGACCGGATAGTGACTACGTGGATAAAAAACATGACGTGTAAGGCTAGTGAGGTGGCATAGCTGCATGCTGAGAGAAATACATTTAATGGGTTGCTCCCATTTAGTTATTATAGATTATAGATTAGTGAGCGCCACAACGTGCGCTCCACTGGTGTTGGCAGCGGAGACTTTAGCAAAAAACCACCACTTTAGAGACAAAATTCTGGAAAACAACCACTTTACGTTTAAATTACAAAACACCACCACTCTAGTACTAACATTTTTCAAATCGAGCAAAATGACGAATGAAAACAAATTGACGTGCAAACTGAACGGTGGATCCCACCTGTCATCACCCTGTACAGGACTCTCTTCTAGGCATTTTATCAAACACATTGAGCACGCACCGCGCAGCGGCATCTTGCTCGCCGGCGCGGCGGCACGCGCACACGACAACACGCACGGCCAGCCTGGCCGCACGCACGCGCACACAGTATGCATGGCACGGCCGCACGCACGCACTGTGGCGCAGCTCGCTCGCCCGGCCGCACACACGCACGGGGGCAGCGGCACGCACAGCCGGCCTGGCCGCACGCACGCGCACACAGCACGCACGGCACGGCCGCATGCACGCACGGTGGCACGGCCGCACGCACGCACGTCGGCGCAACTCGCTCGTCCGCGCGGCGGCACGGCCGGCCTGGCCGCACGCACGCGCACACAGCACGCACGGCATGGCCGCCCGCATGCACGCACAAAGCACCTCGTTCAAAATAAGCATAGAGAACATCGGATATGCAAACATAAAGCATCTCGGGGTTACTTACCCGTCCTCCATGGGTCGTTTGTTCCACCGGCGGCTCGATGTCTTCTTGATCCCCTTGTTCCCGAACTTCTTAGTTCTCTTGGGCGGGGGCTCGACTGTGCTGCTCCCGACCCTTTTCCTCTGTCCCACAGGGGTGACAATGGCCACGGGCGGCACCTCGAGCGCTTGTTCTTCTGCATCTGCTGAGATCAAAGGAAGATGATATGCGAATGAGACTGAGAAGGGGTCAGGTACTTATAAGAAAGTGCGGTTGTTATTATTATCACCTTCGTCATCCTCAGACTAGTCCCGGATTGAGGTTGGGACTCGGGGCTTACCGGCTTGAGCGGGAGCTTGGGCGAGCGGAATGGGAAGCGTATCCTGATCGTCGAATTGCTCGACATCGTCTTCGGTCCGGTCTGCTTCCCAGTTGACCGCGGGGGCCACCTTGTCCTTATCCCTCTGGCGATCGAAAGTCTGCACATGCGACACACAAAGCATAAATGACAAGAAAGAATGAGCTTGCAAGATACCGAGATAGGCTCTACTCGCTGACATATGCGAAACACAAAGCATAAGGTATCAATTGAACTCGGAAGGTACCGAGATGAGAGTAACTCGGTTGGATAGAAAGCACTTACTCGGGGCACCAGCCTGTCTCGGTTGTAGGGCTCGAATCCCCAGTCCCAAGTCTTCGTGAGGGTGACCTTGGTGATGGACTTGGCCTAGATGACCACCTTTTTCTTGCTGAGCTCGAAGGTGGTGGTGCGCGTGCAGTCGCGGGCCCGGCCCATAAAGCACATCTTCTGGGCCCTAAGCTGCAGCGGTAGGACCCGTTGGCTCACCCAGGTGGCGATCAAATCGTCAGCTTGGAGCCCATCCTTGACGAGTTGTTTCAGCCGGTTGTCGGCGACGTTCACCTCGGGTACGGTGTTTCTCGGATTGTATTTCCAGTTCAGCATAGCAGTGGGGGGATCAATGCGGAAGGGAGGGAGTTTGACGAGATCTACTTTCTCGGAACCCTCCTTCTCGGAATCCTCTTGGTCGGGATTCTTCACATAGAAGAATCCCCTCTGCCACTTGCGGCAGGAATCAAGACCGTGGACCCGGGGGTACTCGGTACCATTCCGGTACACAATCATGGCCGTGCCACATTGGGTCATGGTTTTGGGGGCGTTGGATTGACAGTATTGGGGAGAACTTGTTGGCGGAAGTGGAAGTACTTGGCCCAGATATCTACCGTGGGGTAGACGCAAAGATAGGATGTCACAAAGGACACAAAGGAAGAAATGATAGTAATAGAATTGGCAGGCAAGTGGTAGGGTTCCAAACAAAGTGATGAAGGAATTTCTGCATAAACTCTGAGATGGGGAGGCCAAACCCGCGCTTAAAGTGGCTCATGAATACGACACATTTGCCATCTACGGGTTGGGGCTCCAACTCGTCGCTGGGAGGCCTGCAGATTACCCCCGGCGGCACGCGGCGAGTGTTGACTAGCCATTGGATGTCTGTGGCGTCTACATCGGAGCCTTCCGAGGCTCCGCGGGTGGACGCGGGCCCTTCGAGGTAAAGGTCGTCCACGGGCTCGAGCTCCATCTGAGTGTGCCTGGATCTCGGCTCCTCCGAGTTGCGCGTGGGCGTGAGGAGTGGCTCGGGCTACAGTGGACGGAGAAGAGTTGCGGCGGCGCGGAAGACAAACGCCGTGGCGTGCTTGCCGTGGCGAAGAACTCGATGAAGAACGGTGGGGAAGGAAGTGGTACTAGTGCGGTGGCGCTAAGCGGTGGAGATCTGCGGGGCACAGAGAAACTCCGGTGCACTGCCGCGCTCCGGTGAGTAGTATAGCACGGTGGTGCGGTGCTCTTCTCTGCGCGCGGTGGTGGTCGATGGCGTACGGCGGAGCTTAGGGCTCTGTGTGCACGCGTGCGAGGAGGAAGGATAAGAGGCAAATGGAGTGGAAAACAAGACGAAAGATACGGCGTGGGTATTTATACCCCCTAAACGCAGTTACTGCTTCGTATCAAATGCGGGTGCCATCGTGGGTTCGCGGAAGTTATTGTGCCCAGAGAAACACACACAGCGGAATTACCGCGCGTACCTGGCGCAGTTAATCCCACGACCTACAACGTAGGCACTTGGATGCTCTGCGAACCGACGCGGCGGTGCGTGGGTCTAATGTGCAGTGAGGGGCGTGGGCATGGCGCGTGCGCTGCGACCGCACGGGAATCGAGGCAACGTGGGCAGCTGTTCTGCGCCACGTGGTGATCCTTACATGCGAAGGTAACTAGGCAATCTTGCCTTGCACGGAAAAATCTCTGAGAAATTGGCTAAGGGCTGGGATCTCGGTAAAATCCTAAGCAGCATGGTCTACTCGGTTGTTGGAGGAAAGTTCACCAAGGAGTGGTGAGTTGAATCCGAGTTCGAGTTGGAACTCGACCGAGATGGGCGCATCTCGGTTAGTTATTCTGGAGGAGATTGCTTTAAGCTGGCACGGCCCAACGTCTGAGTTAGCTGGCCCATACAAGCTTCGGGGACTAATGTCGAGGGGCTACCCCCGAGCAGGGGAAAGACTGGTAAGGTTTGCTGCTTGAGGTACTGTGTACCGAGTAGCGGACTACCGAGATGGCTTTGTCCGAGATAAGACTAGGTACCGAGTTGGAGGTGAAAGTGCACTATGGTCAACTAGAGGGGGTGAATAGGTTGACTACCAATTTTTATTTTATTTTCTTTTTAGTAGGTATAAGCAAGATAAGATAAGGTTCTCTATATGTGCAACTAGGTGAGCAACCTATGTGGACAAGGTAAGATACGCAATGGAAGTAAAACAAAAGGTAACAAGATAAACCACAAGTGTAAACAAGGAGACAAGGATATGATTCCGTAGTTCCTTCTCAATCAGAAGTACGTCTACGTTGGAGAGGTGGGGAGGCACCTAGGCACTCCTCAATAGCACGGTTGTGCACACCTTATTCTCCTTGAGCTTCTCTAGTGAGGGAGATTCTCGTTTCCACTACGAGGTCGACTTGAAGGCGTTGACCAAACCTTTACACGAACTCGAGGTCACTCCACAACATGGTTGGAGGCTCTCAAGCAATCCGAAGCTTCTTGCAACAAGGTGGAAGCTACAAACACAAGATCTACTAAGGTTTCTAGGCCTCAAGTAGGATTCTAGATCTACTACGATGTGGTAGATGGATTTGAAATTCCTTTGGTGGAAGTGTGGATCTAGGTCTCCTCTAGCTCCCCACAAAGTATGGGAGTGTTTGGGTGGTTGGAGAGGGAGATCTAGAAGGTTGAAGCTTTCATTAATGGCTAGGAGAGAGTGTGGGAAAAGCTTAGAATTTATGAGGTAGGGGAAGGGGTATTTAAAGCCCTTCCCCAATGTGTGGCCGTTGAGTAGTTCACGCAGCACCGGAGGCTCCGGTGGTCTTCATATGCGCGCAGCCGCGCAAACCATTTTTCCTTCGTGTTGTATCCTGTGGGGCGGAGGCTCCGGTGGTTTTGGTGGAGGCTCCGGTGGTTTTGGCGGAGGCTCCGCCCATCGGAGGTCCACCGGAGCCTCCGCTCTTATCCACCCGAACGCCATTTTGGCGGAGGCTCCACCGGAGGCAAGCCCCCAGTGGGGTAGTGGAGAGAGCGGAGGCTCCGCCCACCGAATGTGCACCACAGGTTCCGCCCTGGCCTCCGCTCTTATCCACCTGAACGCCATTTTGGTGGAGCCCACACTGGAGGCTCGCGCCTGGGCAGTGCTGGAAAAAAGACTGGGGCGGAGATTCCGGTGGTTTCACAGGAGCCTCCGCTACATGCAGAAATAGCTTCCCAGCTTTGTTACTTTGAGCTCTTTTCATTCCAAATAAATTTGTAACCCATAGAGATTGTATCTTTGGTGAACCTGGGCATTTTCATGTATAACAAATAAATATTAGTCCAATAGTTATGTTGTCATTTAATTATCAAAACGAAATATGAAGATCCACCTTGAAGATATGAGTGCCCGTCCGGGTTATCCGAGTAGCGCTTGGAGAGTCCGGATAGGCACGATGTTGTCTTCTCGGAGGGAGGTCAACGGAGTTGTTGAAATCCCGCAGATCCACGAAGAGTACGCGCGTGCGGTTAAACTTACTAGGCGTGATGATGTGTATGCATACGCGAGTACAGTGTACTGTATGGGCGAGGCCACGTCCTGTCTCTGACAAGGGGGACAGGATATGGCAGCGACCGTGACAACGAAGACTTTCGGCATCTGTCAGTGAAGACACGGAGGCGTGCGTTGTGGCACAGTGTGTAGTCACCTAGTCCTGTACTATTGGTTGGTAGCTACTAGTATATAAGGTGGCCATACCCCTTCCGCGGGAGGGTCCCTCGTTACGTGAGAGAAGTTGTCGAGACATCGTAGTAGATTTTATGGGGTGCCGTGAGACTACCGATAGAGATTGTGGGGGACGTGATCGTATGATGAACAATGACACCAAAAGTTTTACCCAGGTTTGGTACGACGCGAATATGCGATGTTCCTACTCCTGCAATCTCACTAATCAGAACTAAAGCCTGGATATACATAGTACAATGTGAGTTTAGGTTAGCTACTCGACAAGGATCAACCTCTCAACGAGTTAGCCTCTAGCTTCTTGTCTATCTTTCTTCTCTCCCGTCCGGCTTTATATAATAGTTAGGGCTTACAGAATAGGAAACCTAGAAGACTACGGTATGTACTAACTTGGAAAGCAAGAAATCCGCCTTCTACTCCAAACCGTACCACGTGGGCCGTGTCCGGGTTCTTCTAGAATCCGGCTTCCGTGCGTCAGGTTACTGGGCCGCCGAATGGACCGTAATCCATTACCATTTAGGCCACCCTGGTAATCCGGCACTTTAGAGCACCATCTGATATACCCCTAATTGGTATATATCCGACATTAGCCCCCAAGAAGGATTAAGACTTCAATCTGCCGTCTTTCATCAAATTTGCATTCTTTCCAAGAAATACTGGCATTCTGTCTTGATTCTTCTTTTCCTTAAATGATGCTATAACGCGAAACTCGGATTTCGGAAAATCCGGCTTTTCTTCCACGAGCCTTCGTGGAGAAAGAACTTCCTACGTCAGCGTTCAAATCATGCTGACGTCAGGGACGTTTGGGTTTTCGAGTGCGGAACCCTGAAACGTATCTCTGACAGATTCTCGTGGGAAACGAGGAGACAACAATAATCACCTGTCGATTCGTTTCCCGGAATTTCCGGCGAGAAACACGTGTTGATCATCCAACGGTCAAAAGAGCCGTTAGCACGTATCGTGACGGATTTCCGGCTATAAATAGCACCTTTATCCCCTCCGGCAAACCTTCCACTCCCCTGTAACCTTCAAGCCCAAGCGTAAAGCCCCTGAGCCACAGTGAGAGCAGAGCAACCACTCGAGCCCGTGCACGCGAGCGTGCCGTTCCCGGAGTTTTTATCGGAAAGCACAGATACCTCGTCGCGCCGCCCAGGAATGGAATCACCATGCGCTTCCCCGGAACGCACCGTCGCCGCCGAGTTTGATGAAATAATCAACACTATGGATCCCATGGTGGATTCACCCGTCCGCGCCGCCGGCGACGAGCCGGAGAAAGCTTCTGGTGGCCAGGCCCGCGAGGATCCACCTCTCGTGGCCGCAAATCTGGCTGCTTCCTGTTCCGTGCCATCTTCACCTCTCGCGCCTGAAACGGCAGAGGAAAAGATCAAGCTCGTCGGAGAGGAGCTTGCTGCTGCGTCCGTCGCCGCCGGAGCGGAGGACGAAGGCGAGAGTGCCGGCAATTTGAGCTGGTGCAATATTCCTCCCTCTCTTCTTCCGACAATGGAGAAAGAGGGGTTAATCATGAAAGGAAAGTGGCGGTGTGAGGAAGAAGAGTCCGAGCCCCTTCCTAAGGCCGGAGAGCGGGTTCTTCTCACGTCCCATATATTACGAGGTATGGGATTTCCTCCTTACGCCTTCTTCCTTCAGGTACTCAACCATTATCACATCCAACCCCACAACTTGCCTCCCAATTCCATCCTCTACTTAGCCGGATTTCAGGCTCTTTTCGAAGGGTACCTAGGTTTAGCTCCTAGGTTAGATTTCTGGCAATACTGTTTCGGGGCTAAGCGAAACCCTTCCGAGGGCGCACTCCCTACTTGTGGGACAATTTCCTTCACCCTGCGTAGATTCAGGGAGGATTGGTTCCCCAAGATCAAAACCTTGGAATCCGTCAAATTCTGGACGGGTTCCTTCTTTTATCATCCCGATGTTCCCTTTCCCGAAAAAACTACCGGGGTTCCACCTTTCTCCAACACCACTGCCACTCCCTAGGAAAATTGGAGCATAGAAGCAGTGCAGAGCTTGCCGCCATATCTTCTCAGGATTAAGCGGTGCATCGCCAAGCTTGTCGCTTCCGATCCACCTCTGACCGGCATGGATACAGTTCTATGCTGGTTAGAGAGGCGGATTCAGCCTTTGGCTGACCATGGTTCCCGGCTTTTGTCCGATTATACGGGAACTGCTGACACCATGCGGACGACAAACAAGTCTTTGTCGGCAAAAGACTTGCGGAAACACATAAATCAATTGGTCGCCTCGCGCGATCAATATGAGGAAAGTCGGCCAATGTACACGGCGTCTGACCCGGCTCAAAAGGTACGTCTTTCACATTTTGCATTTTGTATTCTTTTTATTTCTCGGATAATTGTCTTAACCCGGCCTTTGTCCTTTTGACAGATTCTCGATCTTCCTGAGTCGGATCTTGCAACTGACGCCGAGTTGGACGCGTTGCGTGCCAACTTCGCTGGTGGACGGAAACGCAAGAAGGTTTCCGCCTCCCACGAAGTGATTGACCTTGACGGCGTTCCCGTCGCTACCTCCAGGTTTGTTATCTGGGTATTTTTAATCTTGACATAATTTTTTTTCCTTTATCTAGGTTTTTAAATTTTTTCGGTACTTCTCTTTTTTAGCTTGGCTCCCTCAACTTTGAAGCCAAAAAAGCTAAAGAGACTTAAGTCTGTGGCTAACAAAGTCCCACATCCTTCTCCTGCAACCGCCCCGGACACCCAGTTGCGGCTGCAGAATAGCATACTGCTACTCAACACGAAGAAATCCAGCAGACCAACCATCCTATTGTGCCGGAAACGGACACGAGGGAAAGGGCGGCTCCGGAAGTGGGAGGTCCCTCTCGGACAGCTGAGGAGGAACCTATTCCCACCTTTGATAAGGACTTCAAGGTCATCCATGAAGGCCTTAACATTGCCGGATCTCTTTTTGCAGAGTTAGGAAAAGAGTTTACCGAAAACTTGTCAGGTTTACAGCGAATGAGCCATGTAATACCTCTAGCCCCCAAGCAATAAGTCAAATGTATTCTTTTAACTTAATGCTTTTATCCTTTTTATGCTTGTTATTAACTTAAGCATGTTGTCTCCTTTCCGTCTTTCAGCAAACCGCTGAAAGCATAAACCTGGAAGTTTTCAGCAAACTTAGCACCAAGAATAAGGAGGTTAGAAACCTTCTCTCTATTCTTGATGTTAACGAGGCGGAACTGGCGTCTTCTCAGCGTGAGCTGAAAGAAACAACAGGTAAGGAATTTCTCTGCTTCCAGTTTCATAATTTTTTCTAAGTATTTTTCCGAGTTTTCTAACTCATATTTTTTACTTTCTTTTCAGTTGCTTTGGCGAAAGGTAAGAAAATTGCTGAAGATGCCGGCAATGCCGAAAACCTCCGCCGGGAAAATCTGGACCTTCATAAGGAAAATATGAGGTTGCAGAAGGACCTGGAGGCCAGCCAACTGGCTGTTGGCATTGCCCAATCCAATGCCTCCAACCAAGCTACGAAGGACAAGGAAACTATCCAAGATTTGGAGAACGCCTTGACCTTGCGCCTGGAGGAAGGCTCCGAGATGGATAAGATTCTCGGTAAGTGGTTTAACTTTACCGGATTTTCCATGTTTGATATTCTTTCTCTGTTTTTTCGCTAACACTTTGGTTATTTGCTTGAAAAAACAGGAGATGATCCAACACTTACTCGGATTCAGAAAATCCGAGCCTTTGGGAAGGTATTCACCGCGATCAAAGCTGCGGGAATGTTGCTTGTCAACAAATATCTTCCCGCAAGGACTGGGGAACTCTCGGAAGTTGAGAAACTTCCAAGAGCCATCGTGGAGGTGGCGGAGTCCAGAGAATCCACCTTGCGCTTTGCGGCACGCGGTGGTGCACGTATGGCCTTAGGGCTCATGCGCATGCACTACCCTTCTACCAAGTCTTGGCGCGTGGCGTCCGGCATTCCGCAAGGATATACGGAAGCGCAATGGACCACTATCTTTGACGAGATCAAAGGTCACGCCACCAAGATTGCCTCCATGGTGAACGTCTCCATCTTCTACCCGGAGGAAGCAATTCCAGAACCCCCCGAGGAGTCCAGCAGCGAAGAAGACTCGGATGCATGAAGAAATTTTCCTGGACCTCGGTAGATGAATAGGAAATAGGAGCATTACTGATCTTACAATGTAAACATATTGTAATGCTTCCTATTCTTTTGTATAAACAAGTAATCCGCCTTTTGCATCAATGTTATTAATTCTTTTTGCAAGTTTTCCGGGTTTTTACTCCTTTTATCTTCTAAGTTCTCTGGTTTATATGCTTTAACTGTCCTTAGTGTTTGAAATGGCTCGATAGTATTTTAATCTTCATGCCAAGTGACTGGGTATAACCAATCAGTCCAAACTCGGAAACAAGGATCATACTAAAGGAAATTTTTACTTACTAGCTCCAGTGAACCAGCACATAAACAATCAGATAATACTTAGAGAAAAGTAAGGAATTTTTTGAATGAAACTCAGGCACGCAGGCACAATCTGAGTTTCCTTTAGCCGTTATTAGGCTGAAAATCATTCAGTTTTTTAACGTCGAACACGCAGGCAGAATTCGGGTTAACATTGAGTATTTTTAAAGATCATTGGGAAATAGATAAGACGGAATTATGCTTTATACTATAATAAACATGTAAAAACATAGGTGTATGAATTCCGACAACTTTATTTCATCATCTCAAAGATGTTTACATAGATATTGAACTAAGTATAGATGGGACGTAACTGCTGGATGCTCCAAGGCCTTTTGGTCTCTCCTAGTTCATCATCTATCTTTCTCTTTCTTTTGCGATTCAGATTTTTGGGATCATCTTCCGTGTCTCGAATATCTACAAGATAGTATGACCCATTTTTCATAGCCTTGCTAATGACAAATGGTCCTTCCCAAACTGGGGCCAATTTGTGCTTTCTTTGATGCACCAATCTTAGCACTAGGTCACCTTCTTTAAAAGAACGATGTCTGATTTTCCGACTATGGTAACGTCGTAAACCCTGCTGATAGATGGCGGATCTTTGAAGCACAAGTTCTCGCTCTTCCTCTAGGAGATCAACGGCATCCTGTCGTGCGCTTTAGGCATCCGAGTCATAGAAAGCTTGCACTCTTGGGTTGTCATGGAGCATGTCCGTTGGAAGCACTGCTTCCGCTCCATAAACTAGGAAAAACGGGGTTTGCCCTATTGACCCGTTTGGCGTTGTTCGAATACTCCAAAGCACAAAGGGTAATTCTTCCACCCATGCTCCAGCTGCTCTATGAAGAGGAGATTCGAGTCTTGGGCGTATTCCGTGCAGAATTGAGCTATTCATTTTTTCAACCTGTCCATTGGATTGTGGGTGTGCCACAGATGCAAGATCTAGACGAATTCCCATTTGTCGGTAATATTTTGCTAACTCTCCAATAGAGAAATTTGTCCCGTTATCGGTAATTATGCTATGTGGAACGCCATATCTCATGACTATGTCAATGATAAAATTTCTGGCAGTTACACCATCCAGCTTTTTGATGAGTTTTGCGTCCACCCACTTGGTATACTTATCTACGGCAACGAGTAGATGTGTGAGTCCGCCTCTGGCAGTTTTGAATGGTCCCATCATATCTAGCCCCCAGACTGCAAACGGCCATGTTATAGGGATAGTTTTGAGTGCTTGGACTGGCATATTCGTCTGCTTGGCGTAATATTGACACCCGGCACATGTATTAACTATGTGTTCGGTATCTATCTTGGCTGTTAGCCAGAAAAACCCTGCACGGAATGCTTTTTTGACTATGCTTTTTGACTGAGCATGATGTCCGCAATCTCCAGCATGGAGATCTTGCAGAATTTCTCGTCCTTCTTATGGCGAAATACACCGTAGAAAAATTCCGATAGTACTGCGTTTATAAAGGCAACCATCAATTACCACATATCCTTTGCATCGACGTTTTATTGTCTTTGCAAGACCTCGTCTGCTCCGTCCGGGTACTTCTGATCTACTAAGAAGTTTATATATGGAATTGTCCAATCTGGGTTAACGAGCAGGACTTCGATTGACTCGGAAATGAGAGGATAGTCAACATCTCCACCTTTTATGGATGGTTCGTACAAATGCTGGACAAACACACCTGGCGGTAGGGTTTTCACTCTTTCCGAGACCATGCGGGCTAAAACATATGCGTTCCATTTTTCTTCCCTTTTAACGTGAAGTACTTCAAAGCCCAGGAAGCAAATTGCAAACTCGTCCACCGTTCTCCGATATTCGGCCATGATGGGGCTTTTGGCGTCAAATGTTTGGTTGAGCTGATGCTGTACCAAATCTGAGTCACCATAGCATAATATGCGTTTGACGCCTATTTCTTTTGCAATATGCAAGCCATGAAGCAAAGCTTTGTATTCTGCCACATTATTGCTGGCGTTGAAGTGTATTTGTAATACATACTCCATTGTATCTCCCTTGGGGGATTTTAGGACTACACCAGCTCCAGCGCCTTCCTTCATCTTGGATCCGTCAAAGTGCATAACCCAGTATTCCGGCTCCGGCATTGGTGTGTTTTCCATTGCTTCTGTCCAATCAGCGATGAAATCTGCCAACACATGGGATTTTGTTGCCGTCCAGGGTTGGTACTTAATGTCGAACGCAGCCAATTCGATGCCCCATTTGGCTACTCGGCCGGTTGCGTCCGCATTGTTGATTATATCCCCTAGTGGTGCTTTACATACCACTGTTATGGAATGTCCTTGGAAATAATGGCGGAGTTTTCGAGATGCGAAAAATACGCCGTATGCCAGCTTTTGATAATGTGGGTACCTTTGTTTGGACTCGGAAAAATCTTCACTTACATAATAGACCGGATGTTGGTCTGGTATGCTTTGCTCATCTTTCCGCCTTTCCACAACTATCACTGCACTGATAACCCTATTTGTTGCTGTGAGATACAACAACATAGGTTCTTCGTCTTTTGTTGACGCCAAAATCGGTGCTTTCATCAAGGTTTCTTTCAGCTGGGTTAATACTACATCTGCTTCTTCTGTCCACACAAATTTGTCGGATTTCTTCAACAATTTGTATAATGGCAGAGCTTTGTTTCCTAGTATGCTAATAAACCTGCTGACGGCAGCTGCAGAACCCGTCAATCTCTGTACATCTTTTACGCACGTGGGTTTTGAGATGTTCAGGATTGCCTTGATCTTTTCTGGGTTTACTTCTATTCCTCTATGAGAAACGATGAAACCCAGAAGTTTTCCTGAGGGAACCCCGAATACGCACTTTAATGGGTTCAACTTCATTTTATAAGTGCGCAAATTTTCGAAGGTTTCTCGCAAATCTTCAAGGAGTGTGACCTTTTCCTTGGAAACGACGGCAATGTCGTCCACGTAGACGTGGACGTTTTTGCCAATCTGACTATGCAGACATCGCTGCATGCAACGCTGGTAAGTTGTACCTGCGTTCTTCAGGCCAAAAAGCATGGTTATGTAGTAGTACGTTTCATAAGGGGTTATGAAGGAGGTTTTGATTTGATCTTCTTCCTTCATGCGTATTTGATGATACCCAAAATAAGCGTCCAAAAAGCATAAAAGCTCGGAGCCAGCAGTGGCGTCTATTATTTGATCGATTCGCGGTAACGCAAATCTATCTTTTGGACACAATTTGTTTAGGCCAGTGTAATCTATACACATCCTAAGAACATTACTATCTTTCTTCGGGACTAATACTGGGTTTTGCGGACCACTCAGTATGTATAACTTCCCGGATAAAATCAGCTGCCAATAGCCGGATAATTTCCTTGCCAATAGCTTTCCGCCTTCTTCCGTCGAATCGACGAAGACCTTGTTTGACGGGTTTGGATCCTGGAATCACCTTGAGTTGATGCTCAGCAAGTTCCCTGGGTACGCCTGGCATGTCAGCTGGACACCAGGCGAAAATATCCCAGTTCTCACGGAGGAACTTGATGAGCTCTCCTTCCTATTTGTCGGTCATCCCGGTCCCTACTACGACAAACTTTGTCGGATCTTTGGGATCTAGGATGACCTGTCTGGTATTCTCGGAAGCTTTGAAACTATTAGCGGGCTTTCGGCTTTCTTTTCCTGCCGGCATTTCTGTCGGTGATACTTCTCTTGCCACCTTCTTCAGTTCCTCCTTTGCTATTATCTTTTCCGCGCAAAGAGCGTTTTCTTTTTCCAGCTCGTTCGCCAATTTGAAGTCTGACGTTACGGTGATTACTCCTCCTTTTGGCCTTGGCATCTTCAGCTTGTTATATATATAACATGATCTTGCCATGAATTTGGCGAAAGCTGGACGTCCGAGTATTGCGTGATACACACTTTCGAACGACACAACCTCGAAGGATATTTTTTCCTGACGGAAATGATCTTTCTCACCGAAGGTTACTTCTAGAGAAATTTCTCCTAGGAATCGTGCTTGCCTGCTAGGGACGATGCCATGAAAGCGTATGTTATTATGATTGAGCTGGGTCTCGGAGATTCGCAGGTGCTTCAATGTATCCAGGTACATTATGTTAATGTTTGATCCTCCATCCATCAGAACTCTTTTTAGCCTAGTGTTTTGGACAATAGGGTTTACAACTAGAGCTTGCGTGCCGGGTTCTGGCATGTTTCCGAGATGATCAGACTGATCCCAGGTAATTGGTGTATTTGAGTACTTCAAGAATTTTGGGGTTGCCGGAACAACCGCGTTTATTTCTCGAAGTGTTCTCTTTGCCACCTTTGCAGAAGGAGTTGCCAAGAAGGTTAGGTTGCATACTTCATCAACTCTCGAAAACTTAAGCTCGCCTTTTCACTGTTGTTCCTGGATTTTTTCTTCAGTGTCCGATTCACTGTCTTCTTTTTCAGCTTCTGACTTTTTCTTGGAGAATTTCCTCTTGGAACTCTTCCCTTTATTTCCGGATCCTGCACTGGCTTTCATATGCTTGTTGAGCCGGCATTGCGCGTTTGTATGGGTGGGTTTCCCAAATTGCGAATGGTGGACACAATTTTCCGACTTTATTCTTTCCCACTCTTCTTTAGTGTAGTTGATCGGTTCTGTGCTTCGTCCTTTCCATTTGCTCCCGTTTTCTCTTCCAAAGGCTATGTTTACTTCTTTGAGTTTTTGCTGCGCCTCTGGAGTTGCTTTTTTCTCAGGGCGAGGGGTCTTTTTGGCTTGAATCAAAGCGTCAATATTTCCACCTCTTGCTCTGATGTCATCTTCGGCTGATGCATGATCATTGGCGGTTGTAAGCATAGATCCGAGATCTTTGTGCTTTTTGGAACCGATCATGAACGGTACCAGTCCGGGTTTTAAGCCATTGACGAAAGCATGCATTGCGTGTACGTCAGTTACTCCAGAAAAGCTGTTTTTCATTGCAGTCCATCTTGCGATAAAGTCCACGTATGGTTCATCTTCAAACTGGTGCAGCGGTTTAACTGGTTGATGCTGTTGGGGCGTTTGTAAGTTCCCCGAAAGTGCTGAGTGAAAACTCTAGCCATATCATCCCAGCTATCGACAGTTCTTGACGGAAGCCCGTTGATCCAATCTCTGGCTCCATCCAGTAACATAAGGGGGAGGAATTTTACTGCCTCTAGGTCTGTCCCGTTGTTAATCTGGTCGGCTGTATAATAGTCTGAGAGCCAGGTATCCGGGTTTGTACTGCCGGTATATTTTTGATATGTTGGACCAACTTTGGCGAAGCCAGAATGTAGAGTTATTCTTCGGATCCTGTCAGTGAAACACTTAGGCCCGAAGTATAAATCGTCTCTTTCCGCTCTGTCAATATGTGCGGAGTATCTACCGGCTGAATGGATAGAAGGGGATCTGCTCCTTTCTTTTCCATTGTTGCGCGGACGCGCTTTTCCGGGACTATCTCTGCTTCCTCCGTTATCATGCCCTTTGGGATAAGGTATTGTTCTACTCCTGTGTCGTTCCTTATTCCTTGGGGGCGTATGGGATCTCTCACGCCTATGAGAAATGTCGTATTTTCCGTCTTTTTCAGTCGGGAGTCTCGGAGGCGGCATTGCTTTTCCGTCCTTCCGGTTTTATTCTTCCCTGTTTTGGGGTTTAACGTCCCACTTTGGCAGGTGGGATCCGGTTCTGGACGCCGCATCCTTGTTATCAGGGTTTTTCTTGTCCTTTCTCGGATCTGACTTCTTTTCTTTCGAGTTACTAGAATCTCCAGGTTCTTCAGGTCCAGGTGCTCCAGCGGCGCATGTAGCTGTTTTGCATAGGGCCGAGTCGTCGTGCAACTTACCTGATCTTGCTTGTGCTCGATGTTGCTGCTGCAAAGCTTTTCCTAAGAAAGCGTATGATCAGCCAGTTGCTTCTTCCGGAGTTTATACTGGAGTTTTTTGGAAGCTTTGTCTTTTTTCTTGGAAGAGGGAGGTTTCTTTACGGGTTCTTCCTCTGTCAATTCCTTGACGTCTGGGAATATTGGACTAGTTTCCCCCTCTTCTCGCTCTTCTCCTGGCGGAGGTGTCCGAGGACTTTCCTGACTAGTGGCATCCATGTTTTCGGCTGGTTTTGCCATTAGTACTTCATGGAATCCCTCTTGAAGAGATTTGGCTTTTCTTTCGAAAGCGTCCTCATGTCCATCTTCGGAATCGAAGTCGTCTGATCCGGGTTCTGACTCTTGTCTTGCCTCAATGGCAGCCAAGACAGAGTCAGTTTCCGAGTTCGTCGTCATATTGACGGATGTCGGATCTTCCACCTCTGTTGTGGGGTTGTTGTTTCCTGCCTCTTCCACGAGATTACTTTCATCCGTGTTTTCAGCGATCTCGGATTGCACCATACCGATAAAGTGCGTTTCGGCAGAGTATCGGCGATCTGAGCAAAATCCGGCGTCATAGTCTTCTTCGACTGGGTATAGGGCGGGTGGGATAAATTAGTTTCCACCACAGAATCCCATTGCTTCTGCAGTTAATCCGATAAAGATGTTTGCAGATCCAATCGGTAAAATGCAGGCACTTACCAGATGATTCCGTGCTGGCATGTACGATCCATTGTCGAGGAAACGCCCGACGTCGTTGTCGAACTCCAGACTTCTGACGGTTATGGTACTGCCAATTCCGCCGAGTATCCCCGATCGAAACATAACGCCTGACGTCGCTGGCCCCACGGTGGGC
>JAPCYS010000625.1:0-17764 GCA_028641055.1 Alopecurus myosuroides | reverse complement strand
GCTAATGCTCTAAAACATGTGGAATATGACCATTTAAAGTTTTCGTCTCGTTTTTTGAGTAGGCCAGTTGCCTGATGTCTACGCATACTTCTATTCTTGTAGACAGTGTTGGGCCTCCAAGTGCAGAGGTTTGTATGACAGCAGCAAGTTTCCCTTAAGTGGTCACCCAAGGTTTATAGAACTTAGGAAAGTAGAGGTCAAAGATATCCCTCTCAAACAACCCTGCAATTAAGATACAAGAAGTCTCTTATGTCCTCAACACACCCAATATACTTGTCAGGTATATAGGTGCACTAGTTCGGCGAAGAGATAGTGAAATGCGAGTAATATGGATGGTTATAAGTAATAATAGCAATCTGAAATAAATATGGCAGCAAGCAAACATGTAGCAGAACGGGCGGAAAACGATGTTTCAATGCTTGGAAACAAGGCCCAGGGGTCCTACTTTCACTAGTGGACACTCTAAACAATGATCACATAATTGAATAACTAAATATATTCTCTTCATTATGCTACTCTTAACCCTCTCCGGTTGGATAACGAACCCTAATCATTGCGTAGGGCTGCAAAAAAGATTCCTTAAAGTAAGCATTCCCATGTCTAGTTAGCCCCACACTGTCAACTTGAGCGCCCTATAAGGTACTAGACAAACACCACAATTCATAAAAGAGACACACACGATGTGCACACTGTCACCTTCACACCGCGAGACAAGGTGACTCCAAAGTTCATATTAATAAAACACTTGGGTAGCACAAGACGAAGAGTAACATCTACTTATTCAGCTAGATTACAAAGCTCACGATCACATATAGATCACACCATGGGAGAGAGAGATGAACCACATAGCTACCGCTAGAGCCCTCGGCCTCGGGGGAGAACTCCTCCCTCCTCATCATAGGAGACAGCAACAGCGATGGAGATGGCGGTGGAGTCGATGGAGATGGCTTCCGGGGGCACTTCCCCGTCCCGACAGGGTGCCAGAACAGAGATCTGTCCCCCCGAAACTTGGGTTGATGATGTCGGCGGCTGCTGAAGGTTTCGTGGAATTTCGCCGATTCTTCTAGGGTTTTCGGGAGGAATGTCTTAAATAGGCGAAAGGGTGACGTCGGTGGGCGACCAGGGGGGCTCACCACCCCCAGGCGCGGTCTAGGGTGGGGCCGCGCCTGGCTATGGTGAGCCCACCCTGTTGCCCGTCGTCGACTCATCTTCGGACTTCTGGATGCTTCCGGGGAAAATAGGAACTTCGGGATTCGTGGGGTCCAATTCCGAGAATATTTCCAGAACAACTTTTCTGAAATAAAAAACAGCAGAAAACAGGGAACTGGCACTTGGCATCTTGTTAATAGGTTAGTCCCGGAAAACGTGTAAAAATGACATAAAGTGTAAAGAAAACATGTAGGAAATAACATGAAAACAACATGGCACATCAGAAATTATAGATACGTTGGAGACGTATCAAGCATCCCCAAGCTTAGTTCCTACTCGTCCTCGAGTAGGTAAATGATTAAAACAAATAATTTCTAAGGTGACATGCTACTAACATAAACTTGATCATCATAATGTAAAAGCATATGTAAGCTGAGATCATAGAACTTTAAACACAAACATGATAAACAGAACTTTTATAATAAAGCATAGCAATCACTTTGCATCATGAGAAGTAACTAAAATAAAAGATCATGAATAACAATGCAAAGAAAGATATACGTTTGTTTCAAGTATAAACAAAGCATGGCAAGGTGATATTTCGCAAGTCCTTAAGAGTGGGGAAAAACATAAATGCCAGGACACCTTCAAAGTATCATGAGGAGGACTAGAACAAATAATTAGAGAACAAGCAATATCACATCATGAATCAATTAATAATGTTTCTGGGACAAATGCACATAAAACTCCGAATGGCAAAAATGCTCTCTCAACTGTGCATAAAGTTAGAAGATGGAGACTCGACATAAAAGTAAAAGAAAGGACCTTCGCAGAGGGAAGCATGGATCACTCATGTGCTAGAGCTTTTATTTTATTAAATATAGGTAATAAAAGTTTGACACTCCTCCCATCCATCTTACACAAACCATGGCTAACCGAATCCTGGGGTACCAGCCAACAATCACATACCGTGGAGGAGTGTCTATATTTTAGGAGGTGTATGCTAATGTCAACAAATGGTAAACAGAAAATACAGTATGTCACAAGCCAACTAAATTTCACAAGAGGGGCTCCCATATGAAGGACGCAACTGGTGTAGAAGGTCATCCCTCTTTCTCTTTTGTTTACACAATTATGCTTTGACTAATAAATCAGGGGAAAAAATAGTGAAGAGATTTTGTGTGTATTAATTTGGGGTTGGGCATCCCGCTGCCAGCTCTTCTATCAATTGGATAAGAGGATGAAGCCACTAGTCTAGGGTGTGAAATCCAATCAACAAGTGAGATAAATATTCTCTATTTACTTCCTCATGAGCAAAAACAGGAAGACAAAGCAGGAGTAATTTTGAAGATTTTAAAGGTAACACATGAGCAATTTACTTGAAATGGCAGTTAAATACCACATGTAGATAGGTATGGTGGACACAATGGGAAAACTTTGGTTTTTAGGAGTTGGATTGCACGAGTAGAGCTTATACTCAGTACAGGTGGAGGCCATCAAAAGACTGGGAGCGACAAATCAAGAGAGCATAAGAGCCATAATCATGCATGGCGACATAAACATCATTAATCAAAGCATAAGTGGTACCACAAGTTCAAAAACTAAATGATCATAGAGTCTATTAGTGACTGGTTCATAGTCATAAACATGGTGTGAGCATGCGCCAAGTCAACCAAATAAAACATTCAAAGGAGAATACCACAAATTTATGCTTCAATATGACAAGAACGACTCATGATTCTTTCAATGGCACATTAAACACTCTCAGATATTCGAGGCTAATCATTCTACTAAATAACCACTAGGCTTTAGAACTAAAATAACATCTAGCATGATATGAAAAATTCTATCCACAATCTATACAAGCTTGTACTTGCAACATTAAAAATTCTACCTCAAGCAGCAGTTTCTTTTCCCAACAAGCACCATACAAGACACGCTTTAACAAAAAATCTCTACATGCTACAGCAAGAAAACATGAGATTACTCACATAACACTACTAAAACTAATAGCTCTGAATAAGAGATGAATGAAAATAAAGGCTAAACATAGTACTAGCAAAAAGTGAACACTCACAGAACAATAAGAATGAAAACTAGAGTGTTCTAAGCAATGAAAACGGAGCGTGTCTCTCTCCCACACAAGTATGATAAGATCCAACCATAAAATACAGCAAAGAAAACTAAACAAACTGAAAGCAAAAAAAAAAGACGCTCCAAGTAAAGCACATAAGATGTGACCGGATAAAAATATAGTTTCACCAGAAGTGACCTGATAATTTGTTGATGAAGAAGGGGATGCCCAAGGCATCCCCAATCTTAGATGCTTGAGTCTTCTTGGAATTTGCTGGGATGTAACACCAGGGAATTTCCAAGCTTAGGCTTTTCACTCTTCTTTATCACAGCATATCATCCTCTTCTCTTGACCCTTGAAAACTTCCTTCACACCAAACTTCTCACAATCTTCATTAGCAACGTTAGTGCAATCGAAATAATAATTCACATGGTTAAGTTTCAACACAAGCCTAACACTCATAAACACATTATCTACTATCACAACTTGTTTTAAAACTTTTTTTCTCAAAAGAACACCAAAAGAAAGAGATTAAGATGCAAATGCAATTATTGGCAGAAATATGTCAAAACAGGACAACATATAAAGATTATTTTTTTCAAAAATCTTCTGTTTCTCAAATCAAAAAGTGTTCATCTAAGAAAAGTTTCGGAAATATCCCAGGATGACGCACAAAACAACTCAGGTCATTTTGAATTTTCTGTGATTTTATACGATTTTAATAGTGGACAGCAGAAATCTGTTTCCTGCGCAGAAATCCGTTTCCTGCGCAGAAATCCGAAATATACTCTCAACTTTCCACTAGAGGCTTTACTTGGCTCAACTAATACATGAAAATAAAGATACAAAGGAGTTGATACAGAAGTATACAACCCCTTGACTCAAAGAAAATAGAGAAAACAATGCAAAAAATAAAAACATGGGTTATCTCACAAGAAGTGCTTTTCTTTAAAGCCCTTTAGCTAGGCATGATAATTTGAGAAGATGCTCACATGAGAAATATGAACTGAAGCAAAAGAGAGCATCAAGAAGCAAATGTAAAAAAAATTAAGTCTAACCCACTTCCTATCAAAATGAATCTTGTAGAAAAACAAGTCAATAAAGCACGAAGTGGCTAGCATAGGAAAGCACAACAAGTGCAATTTCAAAAAATTCAACATAAAGAGAGAAACTTGATATTGTTGAGATGTTAGACTATGTTTCCCTATTTCATAATAACTTTCAGTAGCATCATGAATAAAATTAATAATATAACTATGACAAGAAACATTCTTATCATGAGCCACATGCATAAAAGAATTATTACTCTCCACATAAGCATAGTCATTCTTATTAATAGTAGTGGGAGAAAATTTAACAAAATAGCTATCATTATTATTCTCATCACCATAATCATCAAATATAGGAGGCATTTTGCAATCATAATTAATTTTCTCCTCAATAGTAGGTGGACTGAAGATACCATATTTATCATTGTAATCATCACATATAAGAGGTATATCATAATCACAATAAAATTTATCCTCAATAATAGGTGGTACTAGAATACCACAATCATTATAATCATCATATATTGGAGGCAAAGTATCATCAAATTAAATTTCCTCCTCAAAACGTGGGGGTCTAAAAATATCATATTCATCGAAACTATCTTCCCCAAGCTTAGACTTTTCCATAGCATTAGATATAATGTTGTTAAAAGAATTCATACTAATAACATTGCTACTAGCATCCAAATAAAGCTCCATAGGTATTTTAATTTTCTCTTCAAACACTTCATGTCCTAACTCAAGATAAAGATTATAAAGTTCTCTCATATATTTGTTGTTTTCCATTAAGCCTAACTAGTGAAAATAAAAACAAGAAACAAAATATATAATTGCAGAATCTAAAGGAAATAACTTCGAGCACTCACACCCGAGGATGTGAGAACCTTTTACCTTACCTCCCCGGCAACGGCGCCATAAAAGAGCTTGATGTCTACGCACGCTTCTATTATTGTAGACAGTGTTGGGCCTCCAAGTGCGGATGTTTGTAGAACAACACCAAGTTTCCCGTAAGTGGATCACCCAAGGTTTATCGAACTCAGGGAAGTAGAGGTCAAAGATATCCCACTCAAGCAACCCTACAATTAAGATACAAGAAGTCTCTTGTGTCCCTAACACACCCAATATACTTGTCAGGTATATAGGTGCACTAGTTCAGCGAAGAGATAGTGAACTGCGAGTAATATGGATGGTTATAAGTAATAATAGCAATCTGAAATAAATATGGCAGCAAGTAAACATGTAGCAGGATAGGCAGAAAACGGTGTTTCAATGCTTGGAAACAAGGCCTAGGGATCCTACTTTCACTAGTGGACACTCTCAACAATGATCACATAATTGAATAACTAAATATATTATCTTCACTATGCTACTCTTAACCCTCTCCGGTTGGATAACGAGCACTAATCATTGCATAGGGCTGCAAAAAGCATTCCTTAAAGTAAGCATTCCCATGTCTAGTTAGCCCCACACTGTCAACTTGAGCGCCCTAGAAGGTACTAGACAAACACCACAATTCATAGAGGAGACACACACGATGTGCACACTGTCACCTTCACACCGTGAGACAAGGTGACTCCAAAGTTCATATTAATAAAACACTTGAGTAGCACAAGATGAAGAGTAACATCCACTTATTCAACTAGATTACAAAGCTCACGATCACATATAGATCACACAAACTACTCCCTCCTCATCATAGGAGACAGAAACGGCGATGGAGATGGCGGTGGAGTCGGCGGAGATGGCTTCCGAGGGCACTTCCCTGTCCCGACAGGGTACCAGAACAGAGATCTGTCCCCCGAAACTTGGGTTGACGATTGATGCTTGCGTTGGGATACCCCAAGAGGAGGGTGTGATGATCACAGCGGTAGGAATTTTCCCCTTAGTTAAGAACCAGGGTTATCAATTCACCAGGAGAAATAGGACCTTCGGAAGGTTGATGCCACTGACGGTGGTGTTGGCGCTTCACCGATGTCAGCAACAACGTGGAACCTGCACACAACACAACCAAAATACTTTGCCCCAACGATACAGTGAGGTTGTCAATCTCACCGGTCTTGCTGAAAACAAAGATTAGACGTATAGTGTGGAGAATAATGTGTGCTTGCAGAAAGTAGAGAGAGCAGGAAATTGTTGTGGTTTGTTTAATAGTGTGGAAAATGGACCGGGGTTCATAGGTTCACTAGTGGTGTCTCTCCATAAAAATAACATGATGGGTGAACAAATTACAGCCGGGCAATTGACAGATAAAGGTTGCACCGTAGTGCACATTATAACATGATTATTATTATGATATTTAGAGTGGGCATTACAACAAGATACATAGACCGACATCCATATGCATCTATGACTACTAATCCACCCTCATGTTATCATCCGAACCCCCCTTAGGTATTAAGTTGCAAGCAACAGATAAATTGCATTAAAAAAAGTGTGTAATGTAAGCAATGATTATACACGTGGGTACTCTCACCGCTGTTTTCTCCCTAATGGAAACAACACATCCTCCCCCTTCATGTTTTTGTCAGTCGAGCAAGGAAACAAGGAGGCATGAACCCACTATCAAGCATAAATACTCCCTCTTGGAGTCACTAGCAACTACTTGGCCAGAGCGACCACTAGCAACGGAAAGCATGCAAGATCACAAATAACATATGCAATAAAGACTATAATCAACTTGCCATAAGGTCAATATTCATCATATCCCAGCAAACACAGCATATAGAATTACATAAGATCAATCTCGATCATGATAGGCAGCTCACGAGATCTAAACATGGGGGCATGTGAGGAGGAGACAACCATCTAGATACTGCTATGGACCCGTAGTCCAGGGATGAACTACTCACGCATCACTCTGGAGGCAGGCATGGTGATGTAGAAGCCTCCAGTGATGATTTCCTCTCCGACAGGGTGCCGGAAAACAGCTCCAGAACCCTCCTGATCTAGGGTTGACGGTGACGGCAGCTGCAGAACTTTTTCGGGGATGTTGATCAGGTACTTAGGGTTTTCCATCCGGGGGGCTTAAATAGGCGAAAGGGCAAAGGCGGTGGAGCTCCAGTGTCATGGTGGTATCACGGCAGATGCCATGGGATGGCTAAAGTGTTGGGGCTGATGGACGCTGGAGGTATCTGGGGAGGGATCGCACGGCTTGTAGCCGCGCTAAGATATCTCTAGCACTGCAAACAACAAGATCTACCCAGGTTCAGGGCCCTCGTGTGGAGGTAACACCCCTACTCCTGCCTTTCTCTCTATATGTGTGTAATCCGAGTAGCCATAGTACAATGTATGTCTCCTGGCCGAGTAGCCACTTTGCTGCTCTCTCTAGCTCTGGTGTTGTCTCTAGTAAATAAATGCGAAGTGAAGCAATGTCCCTCGCGCAGGAGGGGGCAGGGCACCTTATATACTGGTGCCCAGCCGAATAAACAAAGACTAAAAGGTACGATGATGTGACTTGACTACTGTGACGTTGGCACGCCTCTGAGATCTCACGCGGAGAAGTGCCGCGCCGTACGGCTGACAGCCCCTGTCCGCTTTGTCAGCCTCACAGCGTAGACCTCCATCCCGTCATGTCCCCTTTGTACTTGACAAGACTGGACGGCTGCCTAACCCTGCGTCACGGATGATCACAAACCTAGTAAGTTGAACCGCACGCGGGTACGGACGCAGGATACGCGGGATCTCCTGTCAGAACGGCTCCATGGACTTCTGGCCCGAGTAGGATTACCATCCGTCTACTCAGACCAACTTCTTTACTCGGACGAACATAACTTCCTTGATATCTTCTCTTGGCCTTTGGTGGGTACGGCCGGATAGAAACCTACCGGGTAGCAAGTACCCGGGTAGCCGTCTACCCGGTCAACAGCACCTTGACCTTCACTTTAGCACTTGCCTTACCCCTACTCGGGGGGTAACCCCCCGACATTAGTCCCCGAAGCTGGTAGAGTCCAATGAACTTGTTCGCTAGGCCCTGCCAGCTTAAAAGAAACCTTGTCTTCATAACTGAAAGAGGCCGAGTAACACCTCCACATGGCCCCTTAACTTTTGCTTGAATCTCTTCTTCTCTAGGTGGAACCTCCTTTCTTCTGTGATACCGAGTAAAAATACTTAGCGGGATTCCTGCACACGATCCTGCGGGATCAGACCAAATCCAACTGCTCGTGTGACTAAGGGGCACGTGGCACACGCAGAGACCGCGACGCCTCGGTTCAAAAGCAGGCCACGCGCCAGGCTATGCGAGTAGGGCCCACGGCCCGTTAGGTCACCTCAACCGTACTCGAGAGCCCATGATCCAGACGTGGGATTAACTGCGCCCGTTACGCGCGGGTTTTGCGTTGTGTGTGTTTCTAACGGTCGATTAACCCACGCCGCACGATCATTTCCCACGATCAATGCCACGTTGAATCCGCCAGTAACGGCAATCCGCAGGGGAGAAATAAATACCCCTGCGCCGCCCTCTTTTCCTCTTTCCTGCTCTTTCCGCTCTCTCGCTCTTTGCCTCTTCCGCCTCCGCGAGCACTTCGCCACCGCGAATACCCGCTGTGCCGCCGCGAGAAAGAGAGAGAAAAGAGCGCATCTGCCCAACTTCGTCGAGATCTCCACCTCCTCTGAGCAACTCCGCCTCCATGGCGCCCAGAAATCCCACTGCTGCCGCCCGAGCCGGATGGGAAGGCTCGGACGTGACGGCGGAGGACTGTACATGGCTCATCAATACGCGCCGCATCCTCCCGGCGTTGTCTGCCGCCATCCCAGCGACGAGATCAGGCTGGAACCACAAGAAGGTGAGTACGTCGTCTTCTTGTCCCACTTCAAACGGGGATTTGTCCTTCCCGTCTCAGATTTCTTTGCCGAATTTCTCCGCCACTTTGGCCTCCAACCCCATCATCTACCTCCCAATGCCATAGTCATGCTTTCCACACACGCTGCCGTGTGTGAAGCTTTCTTGGGGGTTTACCCTACAATCCACACGTGGGCCCGATATTTTTTCCTTCGCCGCCAAAAGGTTCCAAAGCCTGGTGGCACCACTGGCCCTCGCGAGATGACAAAAACCGGTGGCGCCATGATGCTCCAACGATTGACTGTCCATCACCCGAGAGTAAAGGGACTGGACACCGTGCGCAAATGGCAGCGGGGGTTCCTCTACGTCAAGAACGTAGCCTCTGAGGAAGGAAAGGCCATAGAGAATAGGATAGGGCTTCCCGCATTCGTCAACCCTTCGCCCTCTGGACAGAACTGGGGTTACGACCCGTCGAAGAATTTGCCAGATGTCCTCTCGGTTGAGAAGCGCCTCACCGAGTTGGTGAAGGCAGGGCTGATGCAGGATGACCCCATTGCCTGCTGGGTCTCGCGCCGAGTGCTCCGGCTACAGAGCCGAGTGCACAAGATGTGATACATGAGCGGTGTTCGGGCCTGCACTCGGACGACTACGTTTGAGCTGAGCAAGGCGGAGGTGGCCATCTGGGCCCAGTCCATCATGCATACATCCCTCACCGAGAACTGGGCGTATGGCTTCGAGTCGTATAGCCGCACCAGGCCCATCGAGCAGGTTAGTACATTGTGCCTTGTATTTTCACTCTGATACCGAATAGAAGTCCTTAGCTTAATATGCTTTGTGTTTGCATGCTATCCCGAGTAGGACTCCTTAGCTTTATATGCTTTATGTTTGCATGCTATCCCGAGTAGGACTCCTTAGCTGAGAACTCAACTCACTGTGCTATCTGTTTGTAATCACAGCACATCCCGCGCCAGCGAGAAGAGGACAGTGAGGTCTTTACTGCCAACTCGACCAAAGACCGAGATGACGATGACACAACAGCCTACGACACTCAGGATACCCTCTGTATCCCTAATGCCGTCCAACCCGGTAAGTCACGACCTGGTCCCTCTATTCGGGATTGGTCCGAAGATGAAGAAGGTGACCAAGCTCATCTCTCTGCTTCTTAGTAGCATCATTTTCCTTTTCTTCTATGTCTCTAACTTCCTTCCTTCTTTCCTTTACTCTGCAGAGGAGCCTGACGCGGACGATGAGGAGGAACCTATGGATGTTGATCCTCTGTCCGTGTGTCGCACCCGGACTTCTAAAGGATACTCGCCGTTCCGTTGAACAGTAGTAGATTGGATTACGGGGCTTACCGGTACCCGCGTCCTCTTACGAGTAGGCCAACACACGTATGTGTGACAACCAACCCCTATCTGTTCAGCGTCGACGTAAACTATCCCATAGAAATCAGGATACTACCATTGACGTACTTCATACCATACACACATGGTACGTCAACGGATTGTAACAGAATGATAGCACAACATATCTCTAAGACACAAAAGATGGAAATAAGTTGCAACTGGCCCTCACTAGGGCAGAGAATAGCAAATACAATCATCTAGAGGACACATGTCCCAACATTACATCTCAGCGGAAGCATTCAAAGGGTCTGAGTACAGACAAATCCAAATAGTCTTAAGAAGCCGGGAAAAGAAAGAAAGACGGAGCCCATCCACGTAGTCTCGGATCCTGCCCGGGTCCGCTATCTACTCGTCAGCAGCCTCGTCAAACTCCACGTAGTAGCCGTCACCTAGATCCTCGTAAGCGTAGTCTGCGGAAACCACAACCCCAAAGGGGTCAGTACAACAACGTACTGGCAAGCAAGACTCACAGTTCACCAAAGTGTAGCCCGTCAACACCAAGCACAGATGCCTTGGGTTCAACGGAGGAAAGGGGATGTAAAAGATGCTGCAACTGGCTGCGCTAACCAACTACAGAACACTACAACTTCCGGCTAACAGAAAGGAGATAAGATAGCGTATAGTAACCAACTGAAAGATAACCTCAAACAAACCCATCCTGGATCTCGCCCCTTATCCAAAGAAGCAATCCGAGGATAACTCACACAGTTGGATTAATGAATAAAGGATCAAATTGTTGTGTCAATAATACTATTACTAGTCAAGTTATCATTAGTTTAGGTGTAAGTTGTTCTGAGTACTTGTTAGCCAGTACTTTCACCAAGTCAACCATAACCGCGGAAAACACGGCTTCTCGAGAAGATTTATCCCTGCAGGGGTGCACCAATTTGGCCGTACACGTAAGAATAACCCGCCAGATGGGATGCCTCCCACCAAGCGGGGTACTCAACACAACCCAACTCTTCTTCGCATCAAGCCCAAAGCACCTTGGGCGCACGGCTAATCAAGCCCCGAAGAAAAGGGACCCTCATAGCACTCTAAGACCGTGTCCCCCTATATGCCGACTACAAAAGTTCCACCCTGCGCTGGGCTCACAAAAAAACATGCATGCGGCAAATGGAAAACACAAACTAAATGAGGCGATTTGGACGAGATGCGAATCGAGTCAAATTAAGGGGGGCGTCCATACTCGCTTCCCACATGCGGTTAGTGCGCTCATCATGGATCAGTAGACAAGACCCTTTTCCTATTAGGGTCGACACTAGCAGGCTTCAAAACCACACAGGGCCTCCTGCCGGTGCCTTATCAGCATATTATTATTAACAGGTTGATTGATTAACATCGAGCCCCTAGAACATAATAGAAGTATAGTAACAGAAGGTAACGGGTAACAGACTCGAGCAAAACAACCTAAGCATGCTAGTAAGACACTGGCTCAAACAATGGGGTTGTAGGAGTGGAGGTGAGGCAATATCAGGGTTAAGGGATTCATGTGATATGTTCGTAACAGAAACAACTATACATATGGCTAGCAAAATAGACAACGGAGAGTATCGGTAACCAATGTTGAAAGGAACACAGTGGTTCATGTGAGTGATAACTTGCCTGCAAACCCAGTAGCCTGGTACTGAGCTAGATCCTCAGAAGGGGTGTCGTAAAGATCGTCGGTCTCAACGTCGTCGTCTATCCGAGAAGAAGCAAACAGACAATGCAGAAACATAAACAATCAATATCATGGCATAGTGCACAATCATGGGATGATGCATGTCAATTTAATGGATGCATCAAAATGGAATTGTTGACATGGTAACACAATTTAAATGGACCCATATGCAATTGGATGGCATATGGAAAAGGTCCATGCATTAAGGTGGAAACAAATGATCTACAATTGATTAACATGTGTAAGTTGTTTAGCATGATGCATGCATGATGATAACAAGAAGAAAACAACAATAGATGCAAGTGGTAAAGGAATGTAACAAGTTTGGAAAATTGTTTATTAAGTTTGGAAATTTTGGGTTACTTAAAGATGTCACACAAGCATTTGTTGTTTTCATCAATTTAAAATGTTCAAAACAAATAACAAATTTCATGTTTGAAAAGAACACACAATTTTGGGTGGATTACATGTTTCAAATATTGAAGAGGAATTAGGATGAATTTATTATGGAATAAACAAGATTAAACAAGTTTTAAATGAATTTAAAACAAGTTTGAATTTAATTGCATTTTTATTTGTTCAAAACATAAATTCAAATTCACATTTGAAAAGTTTATACTCTTCTAGTTTGAAAACATATTTTGCATGTTCAAAAATAATTTAATTTGAGCAAGTTATGATTTTATCCAATTTAAATGATTTAAACAAGGTTTAAAATATTTAAGCAATTTTAATTATTCAAACCATGAAACAAAATTTATATTTGAAAAGGTTATTTGAAATAGCATGGAAAACATATTTTATTTGCATTATTTGGATTAAGTATGAATTAGTTATGGATTTTAGCAAATTACAAATGAATTGTTTGAATTCAAATTTGAATTGCATTTGGAAAATTCAAAACAGAAAACAAATAGGTTAGATAGATAGATAATTTGATTTAGAGCAGTGCACATATTTTATTTTTATTATTTGAGTTTATAAAACAAAAGTTATTTGCAGTTTAATTTGGAGGACCAAACTGTAATTTAAAAGGACCTATATTTAAAACAGAAACGCTGGAAAACTTTTGGTACCGCTCAGAAAGCTACCCAGGGCACTGCCAAGTGGGCCCTGGGCCAGCGCGTGCTCGCGTGGCAACAGAGTGGCTGACAGGGGGGGCCACCCTGTCAGCACTCGGTGCAAAAATTGTGGTTTTAAATGCGCGAGCCAGGGACTCGAACCCTGGATCTCTCCCGTGCGCGCGCTGCCCGTAACCAGTGCGCTACGAAACGTTTCTTATCAGTAACAGGGACGCAAACAGGTTAAGGTGTAACCCGTGGTTGTTGCCTGAACTGACGAACGCGTGACGAATTACTGAACCTGACGGAGAACTACGCCGGCGGCGAGCTGCCGTGGTGATGCCGTGTGCTGCCGTGCGGGTGCGACCTCGTGTGCGTTCCAGCTACTGCAGAGATGATAGGTAGGAGGTGGAGGTCACGGTGAGCTCACCGGCGGCTGGAGTCGAGCAGAGGGTCGATGGAGCGCGGCCGGCGGCGATGTCGTGGACGGCGGCGTGGCTACAGACGATCTCCGGGCCCGAGGAGGTGTCGAATGCTTCGAGGGATGCACGGGGGTTTGATCCCCGTGGTCAGATCACGCCGAGAGGCACTGCAGCGTCGACGACGACCATGGATTCAGAGGTGGCGCCACGGTTGCAGTGCGGCTGCCGGAGACATCGAGGACCGCGGCTTCGATCCAGAGGGTCACCGTGGCCGAGTAGGTGTCGTCGAGGTAGAGGGAGACACGCTGGTTCGATTTTGGTGGTTAGGTGGGGTGGTGGTGCGACGAGGTGGCGGTGGCAGCCATGGATTCAGAGGGAGATCGCCGGTGTGTGGTTGCAGGGAGGTGCAGAGGTGGAAATCCGGCGAGGGAGAGGGGAAAACGGAGGCGGCGCGAAGGGGGATAGGCTAGGCTAGGTTAGGGCGGCGCCAGGGGAGCTAGGGCTAGCTTATATAGGGGCTTAGGGGCGCTGTTGGCCGTCGGAGAGGTACAGTGCCACCGTGGCACCGGCGGATTGTCTGCCGTACAGAAGAAAGAAGAAGGAGCGGGCGCGAACCGGTACGCGGGCCAGAAAAGGGGTAAGTTGGGCTGGGCTGCGTAGGTTAGCTGCCGCGCGCGCGACTATTTTTCCTTTTTCTATTTTTTTTTGTTCTTCTGTTTTTTTTTTGCAGCAAATAGAATAGGAAGAAAAAGATAGGTTTGGAGTTAGCCAAAATTTTATAAAAAAAATTTGGGTGTGCTATTTAGGTCAAACACAACCAAATGCCAAGTTTGGTTTTTCAAAAGTTCAATTTTTAATTACTGTTTTGTAATTTAATTCAATATTTGAAAGAATTGCTTATTAATTGATTTTTTTATTAAAAGCAACATGTTTAATAGGGTGAACCCTATTGGTTAAATAGAACAAGTGATTAGGGTTATCTTGCTGATTTTCATAAGTTGAAATTGGGTACTGTTTGAATGTTTTTGATTTGAATTTGAAATACCATCTTGAATTAATGGATTGATTAAAAGCCCTCATTTTAATAGTTGAACATTATGGAATAATTGGAAACAAAATGAGATTTTGGTTTGAACTTTTGATTTGAAAAATATTGTAACATGACAAGTATGAAACACATCATTTGAAATTGTTTGAATTTCCCTTATGAAAACAAGGAAGAACAGATGCAAAACAAATGCAAACAAGGAAATAAACATGATGACATGATGCAATACTTTAATTAAACAAGAAATCAAACATTCTAGGGGATATTTTCATACTTGGGATGTTACACCGTGGCGGCTCCCAGCACTCGGAAGTGAGTTGGCAGCGATGCCCAGGAACCTCCCCCAAAGAGAACTAGGAAGACAGCCGGAAAGAAAGCCGTTGCTTCTAGAAGAAAACCCCCCACCAGCAAAGGGTAAGTGTTCCATCCGAGTAACACTCTGTTGCCGCTTCTTGTCGCGCTTTTCTCCTTCTGCCTCTCTGAACTTCTTTCTTCTTTCAGCGCCCCTCTTGACGTTGATGCTGCTACAGCCCCAACTCACCCCAAGAGAAAAGCATCCGTGCCCCGAGACCAGCTCGTAGATCTCTCGGACGACGATGAAGAGCAAGACCAGCAGGAAAGGACGCGTGCGTCCTCCCCTGTTGATGTAGAAGAAGATACCGGTGCCGAGAAAACTAGCACTGGTGATGATGTTGATCCCCTCTCCGAGCAGCAGCAGCCTGATGCGCAGCAAACTGCGCAGGATGCTGCTCATGACGAGATGCCTCCCTCTCCCCCAGCTGCATCAGCTGGGGAAAATATTGAAGAAGCTACCGAGCAGCAAGATGGTGCCGCCCTGGAGCGGCCAGACGCCACCCCCGAGCAGCAAGATACTAATGTTGCAGCCCAAGATGATCCTGCGGCCGGGCCGCGGGTAGAAGATGTTGTTGATACCAGGCCTGATCCCGCTGCAGAGCAGCGGGTAGAAAAAAACGTGGTGGAGCCCGTCCGCCAGGACCAAGTGCAGCCTGACGCTGCATCGGGTAGCCGGCCCCCTGTGCCGCCTGCCCAGCAGGCGACTCCACCCAACGCGTTGATTCCTCCTCCAACTCAGACTGCGCCATCGCCTCCTCCAACTCAGACTGCGCCATCGCCTCCTCCAACTCGATCTACTCGCCAATTGCCACTAGCTGCTCCTCGGCCAGACATTGCTCCTAGCACCAGGAAGATCATTACGTCTCGAACCGAGCCTACTCGGAAGCATCCAAAACGCAACGCTGCGCAAGCCGGGCAACAGATGCCGCCACCCAAGCCACAAGGTGGGCAAGCCGTGAAGCAGGTGGTGAAGAGCAAGCAGCTGACACTCTCCGCGCCCACCTCCAGCACCAACCCGGCTGCCTTTGGGTCTACTGGCCCTGTCGAGAATCAGAGCTCTGGTGCTGGCGGCCGAGCGGAAATCAGCTATCCGGAATACATGTTGAATCTGTCCCAGTGCCACGAGATCTCACTGGCAAGAGGAGAAAGGAAACTGGCTGCACTGAAAGAAGGCCAAGCCGTGGCGACCAACACCAAGTCCAAGGGCAAGGAGGCAGCAGCAGTTCCTGAGCTCTTCTCGCGTGGCGAAGGAGGTAGCGAGATTGAATCGGAAGGCCTCACTTCGATCCTGGACTGAGTAGGGTTTGTTGATCCAGCTTGGAACAGCAAGGCACACGGCAACCCCAAATGGCATGGTCTTGAGCTGGGTCAGATCGACCACTACCGCTTCAACTGGAACAAGGCCGATGGTTGTTCTGTTCCTATGACGATTGCCAGCCCCACCTGCACCTTGGCCGGGAAGCTATTCGTCATGCACAAAGCTGCCGAGGATATTGAGCAAACTTATGTTGTAAGTCTTTTCTCTCCTTCTTGCATTTTCCGAGTTGTTGTTCTTCCTTTCTCTTCTCTTTTCCTCTTTTCCTCTTAACCATTCCCCCAGTCCCCGAGATTCGGGCCGAGTAGGCGGAAACTCAACCGAGTTGCCATCTACTCGGGCCAAATCTTCCAAAATACTCAAATTCTTTCTCTTCTCTTCTATAGAATAGCCTCCAGAAGAGGACGAGATTGTTCCGCCGGCTACTCTGGAACCATCGCATCGCCAAGGACCGTATTGAGACTCTTGAAAATGAGAAGAGAGATGGCGATGCGATGGAGCAGATGGCATTGGACCGCACTCTGCAAATATCAGAAGTTGAAGGTAAGCTCTTAGCATTTCGGTCTGTGCGTTTTGTGTTTACGCCCGTGTTTGCTTTTTTGCTTTATCATTGTTTTCTCTGCAGGCAAGCTGAAGGACCTGGTGGAAAGGCATCGCGACTGTGAAGTCTTTGCTGCCTCTGCCGAGAGCAAGATTGCTAGTTTGGAGGGTGAGTTGTTTTCCTTCTCTGCACTTGTGTTTCTTTTCACTTGGTTACTCTGTTGACACTGCTGTTCCCTCCGCAGAAGAATACAAGAACTTCCGCGAGCAACACCTGAACTGCCTCATGCCTGCCGAGGTGCAGCAGCAGTTGCAGACCCGTGAAGCCGAGATCCAGAAGGAGCGTACCGCCGAGAAGGCGGAGTACGAGAAGATGCAAATCCAACTGAAAGCTGCTCTCGAGGCTGCCGTCCAGCAAGGCAAAGAGAAACAAGAGATTTTGAAGACTGCCAAGGCCAGGGAGAAAACACTTGAGATGGAGCTCTCGATGGTGAAGGAGCACAACCGGCAACTCATTCTCCAGATCGCAGACTCGCGCCGTATCCAAGACAGGCACATCTCCAATGAAACTGATTGGAAGATCAAGCTGGGCGCCCTGTTGGTGGACTTGGAGTGTGAGTTTCCTTTACTCTGCTTTTGACTTGATTTTCTCTACTCTGTCTTCTCCTACCCGGTTTTGCTTCTTCTCGGTTTGGCTTCTTCTCGGTTTCTAACTCTTACTAGTTCCTTTTTTAGATATCTTCCCTGAGCTCCGCTCTGCCAGTGTGCCTGCTCTATAGAAGGCGAGACAACTCCGAGCTGCATCTGGTCTGCCCATCAACGATACCTCTACCATTGAAGACCATCTCCTCAGCATCAAGACGCAGATCCGCTCCCTCAAAGGCCTGGGCACCTCCATGGTGTCCA
>JAPCYS010000172.1:0-17780 GCA_028641055.1 Alopecurus myosuroides | reverse complement strand
CAAGGTTCTCACCCTCGAGAAAATTCGATAAATCTCCACACAATGCCTTCAACAAGAACATTTCCCGGTACAACAAATGAAGGTGAGATCAAGGGTTTTCACCCCCAAGGATCGAAATTTTTCACTTGAAGAGCACCACCAAAAACGAAGTCATACTATGCATATTGACCCCACTTGTCAAGTACACTGTTGCAGAGCGCTGATTGCGAGGCTCACACTCGTTGGGCACACGGTTATGACGTCGACATCACTACACAAATGAAACCGAATCTGTTAGGAATTTAGGCAATTTACAGATTAAATTAATCCAAGTATAAATCATGAACATGACGTAAACATACTGATACTTAACCCTGTTCGTGCATACTAGATTGAGTGTAGACACATCTGCGCAAACTACTAGTATCGCACACATGGAAATAACAAGAGCAGGGATAAACGTATTATACCCTGACACCGGCCAGTTGGCAGTAGACGTAGCAGTGGCGGCAGCCGCGGCGGCGGCGGCAGCAGCGTTGGCGGCCTCAGCAGCAGCAGCGGCCGCAGCAGCGTCGGTGGCAGCAGTTGCGGCAGCAGCAGCTCGTTCGGCTTCGGTTGCCATGTTGATGACGAGGGCGACGCGGTAGTAGACGAAGTAGACGTACAGCAGCAGCGAGCAGTCGCGTAGGAGACGCTCCCCAAAAACCTAATCGCCCCTCTCCCGTACAGGATCTGGAGAGGCGGGGTTTCGGAGGCCTGCTCTCCCGTCGGCCGTGTACGCGGTAGACGGATGGGATCACCGGCGGCAGCAACAGGAGGTGGAACGACAGGGCGCAAAGAGGGTATGAGTTGTGTGTATGTGTCCGCCCCTGCGCCCTCAATATATAGGCACGGCCGGGTAGGAGAACGGTCAGCTCACGAATTCATTTGGCGTTTACTACAGCCGTTACCACGCACTCAATGCGCCGTTTTACTGCGCGCGGTTACCACGTGATCAATGCGGCGTTTTACTGCGCGCGGCTGTTACCAAAATAAATGTCAATCAATATGACGTCTCATATTATTGGCGTGTCTGTTGACTCTCCGTTTCCAACTGCCAAAATAAAGGCATCGGCTCGGCTCATTCCCGCAACCCGCGGCGCGTCGCGTCGTGACGTGTCGTGACGAGGCGAGGCGTGGCGAGGCGGGCGGCGGAGGAGGAGGAGCGCGCGTGTGGAACACCTCCACTACTCCTCTCTCTTCATACCAACTCACACTAGTGGGGAGAGAGCTCACCTTATAAACTGGTGCAAAACTCTCCCAACTACAATGTGGGACTAAACTCCCACCATTTGCTATGGCTGCATGGGCCTTAGGGATTAAATGGAAATTGCCTAATGGGCCTTCTAGCCCATTCGAATTTCAGCAATCCCCCACCAGATCCCGAAGACTCATGGTGTTGTCCTCTGTTCCATTCACTGTTTTTATATACCGGCATTTTCAGTGGAGACCCGTTAAGGTTGAACATCCACCTAGAACAAGTAGCTACACTATATCACAACTGAACAATGGACTATGCCTTGAATTGTCAGTTTGGCGTAAAATAGTTTCACTAAATGTCTTGCCAGTACTAGGCGCCGAAGGCTGACCCCTCGGGTGGAGCATATTAGTCATACTCCTGGCCTATTCATGAACTTATTAGAGATCACCCAATCTCATAGACTGTGACCAGCAGTCAGGATCATATAGGTGTGTTCCTCCAAAGATCGCTCTGTAGGATAGCATCTTGCTTATATAAGCCTTGGAACACATTAAGACAAAAGTCAACCTGCCATACAGTTTTTGAGAGTACTGCATCTCCAGTGGAGTGGGTTAGTAAAAATTACTCTCCTCAGTTAACCACTAGCTTGTTTTCCCAGGTCCCACTTCACGGGATCTCCGATCACATACGTTGGGTTACTGCCATGGCAACTCATGTGGGTCTCATACCCATCTCCCTCGATGCACTTTCTATCACAACACGTGATAGCCCTTTAGTAAAGGGATCTGCCAGATTTTTAGCCGACTGGATATAATCCACCGCTATCACTCCGGAGTTTCTTAAATGTCTGACAGCTTTTAATCTCATTTTTATGTGCTTTGTGGACTGTGCATTGTCCTTTGAACTCTTCACCTTGACAATCACTGTTTGATTGTCACAGTTCATAAGGATAGCCGGTACTGGCTTTTCAACCACAGGCAAGTCCATCAAAAGATCTCGAAGCCATCCTGCTTCGACACTAGACGTGTCTAATGCTGTCAATTCTGCTTCCATTGTCGATCTCGTTAAGATCGTTTGCTTGCAAGACTTCCAGGAAACAGCACCACCTCCAAGGGTAAACACATACCCCGTTGTGGCTTTCATCTCATCAGCATGAGAGATCCAATTCGCATCACAATACCCTTCAAGTACCGAAGGATATCCACTGTAGTGAAGTCCATGGTTCACGGTACCTTTCAGATAGCGCATAATTCTTTCTACAGCATGCCAATGCACATCACCCGGATTGGAAACAAACCGGCTTAGTTTGCACACAAACATGATGTCTCGTAGCGCTCGTAGCTCGCTAGATACATGAGTGAACCAATTACTTGAGAATACCTCAGCTGATCCTTAGCTGTGCCTTCGAACTTTCGAATCCGCACACTAGGATCATATGGCGTTGGAGAAGTTTTTGCAGTCCGAATATCCAAAACGACTCAAAACCTTCTCAACATAATGGGATTGCAGAAGTGTAATCCCACCCTCATTGTTTCTCAATAGCTTGATGTTCAAGATAACATCAGCCACACCAAGATCTTTCATCTCAAAGTTCTGGGATAGAAATGACTTAACCTCATTGATTACTTTGAGGTTGGTCCCAAATATCAGTATGTCATCAACATACAAACACAAATAACTCCTTCGCCCCCACCATGGCGATAGTATACACATTTGTCAGCTTCATTAACAACAAAGCCAACAGATGTTAAAGTATTGAACTTCTCATGCCATTGCTTAGGTGCTTGTTTCAGCCCATATAAAAGATTTCAGTAATTTACACACCTTTCCTTCTTGACCATCTAACACAAAGCCATCTGGCTGTTGCATATAGATTTCCTCGTCTAACTCTCCATTTAGGAAAGCCGTCTTAACATCCATCTGATGGACGAGAAGACCATGCGAGGCCGCCAACGAGAGTAATACTCGAATGATGGTCAGTCTGGCCACAGGTGAATAAGTGTCAAAGAAATCTTCATCTTCTTTCTGGGAATAACCCTTGGCCACAAGTCTAGCCTTGTACTTTTCAATCGTACCATCAGGTCTAAGCTTCTTTTTGAACACCCACTTACATCCTAATGGTTTACAGCCATAAGGACGTTCAGTGATCTCCCACGTTCCATTAGCCATGATGGAATCCATCTCGCTACGGACCGCTTCTCTCCAGTAGTCAGCATCTGGAGATGCATAAGCTTCTGAAATAGAAGTGGGAGTATCATCCACAAGGTACACAAGGAAATCATCACCAAAGGACTTTGCAGTCCTCTGTCTCTTGCCCCTACCAAGGGTTTCCTCGTCATCCTTCTCAGGATTCTCATCATGTGTTTGTTCATAATATTCCATAGGAATGGCAGGTTCAGGAGTCTCCTCTGATTCCTGTCTAGAAGTGCTTTGCATATCTCTCATAGGAAAAATATCCTCAAAGAATGTAGCATCTTAGACTCCAAAATCGTACCGACCTTCACGTCAGGTACCTCAGATTCACTACTAGTAATCTATAGCCAACGCTATTCTTAGCGTATCCCAAATTAACGCAATCCACGGTCTTTGGTCCAAGTTTACGCTTTTTGGGGATCGGCACATTGACTTTTGCCAAACAGCCCCAAGTACGTAAGTACGAGAGTGTTGTTTTTCTCTTCTCCCATTGCTCATAGGGAGTGACCTCATTGTCTTTCGTCGGAACTTTATTCAGGACATGGCATGATGTCAATATAGCCTCCCCCCACCATGCCTTGGATAAACCCGATGTATCTAACATGGCGTTAACCAAATCTGTTAGAGTACGGTTTTTCCTTTCGGCAACCCCATTTGACTGAGGTGAATAGGGAGGCGTCCTCTCGTGAATAATGCCATGTCCGCACAGAAAGAGTCAAACTCATTAGAGAAATACTCTCCACCACGATCTGACCGGATTCGTTTAATTTTCTTTTCAAGTTGATTCTCAACTTCTGCCTTATAGATTTAAAGTAGTGTAGAGCCTCGTCTTTAGTGTTTAACAGATATACATAGCAAAACCTAGTGGAATCATCTATTAACGTCATGAAGTATCTCTTTCCACCTTTAGTCAACACACCATTCATCTCACAGAGATCAGAATGTATGAGTTCTAATGGCGCCAAGTGTCTCTCCTCCGCAGCCTTGTGGGGCTTGCGAGGTTGCTTTGCTTGTACACACGAATGGCACTTAGAACCTTTGGCTAAAGTGAAACTTGGAATTAAATTTAGTTTTGCTAACCGCGTCATGCAACTGAAACCAACGTGACAAAGACGTGAATGCCAAACTTCTGTTTCATTAACACTCGAATGAATATTGTTCACGACTTTATTACAAAAATCAGCGAGGGAAAAGCGGAACAGACCTCCGCACTCATACCCTTTTCCAACAAACAGTCCATATTTCGTTACAACTACTTTATTAGACTCGAAAACCAACTTAAATCCTTCTCTACATAGAAGGGAGCCACTAACGAGATTTCTTCTTGATGGCGGGGACATGCTGCACGTTCTTGAGCTGCACGATCCTTCCCGAAGTAAACTTCAGATCGACCGTGCCAACACCAAGTACAGAAGCACTTGCGCCGTTCCCCATCAATATGGACCCGTTCCTTGTGACCTGATAAGAAGAAAACAATGAGATGTCAGCACACACATGAATGTTTGCACCTGTGTCAATCCACCAATCAGTAGACTGACAAACTGAAAATACAGTAAACAAATTACCATACCCAGATGCCCCATTCTCATTGTTGCTCACGATCATGTTGACAGCCTTGGAATCCTGTCCTGGCTTCACATACTTCTTTGGGCACTTCCCAGCCCATGTTCCAGTGAACCACAAGTGAAGCAGCCATCTTTCTTCTTATCCTTCTTGAAGGTCTTCTTAGCCTTCTTCTTGAAGTCGGTATTCTGCTGGACACCAGTCCTCGCCTTGTTCTTGTGGGAGTTGTAGTTCTTCTGTACCATATTGGCCGCAGAAGTCCCTTCATTCCCTTTTCCATGCGAGTCCTTTGCCCTCGAATTCTGCTCTCAACACTCAGATGGCCGATGACATCCTCTACTGAGAATTCACGCCTCGATGTTCAGAGTAGTGGCAAAGCTCCTCCAGGAATTAGTCAGCTTGGCGATTATGCATCCCGCGACATACTTGCCCGGTAACACGCATTTGAGAATTTCAAGCTCCTTAGCGATGCACTGTATCTCATGACCTGCTCCAAAACAGAACGGTTTTCGACCATTCTGTAGTCATGGAACTGCTCTATACTGTACATCTCGCTGCCAGCATCGGTTGCGCCGAATTTGGATTCGAGCGCCTCCCACAAGTCCTTGGCAACCCGCACATGTAAATATGCGTCAACAAACTTCTCTCCGATCACGCTTAGAACGCATCCAACAAAGACGACGGTGGCATCCCTAAACGCCTTCTCCTGATCAGGAGTAATCGTTTCCGTGGGAGTGACACCGACGACCCAGAACACGTTCATAGCCGTGAGCCATAAGAATGTTTTGGTCTGCCAACGCTTAAAGTACGTCCCCGTAAACGGGTCCGGTTTCAGTGCAGTAGCAAAACCATGAATCGAAAATTGCCTACACATATTAGGTTTTTGGATTGTTAGGAATTTAGGCAACTTACAGATTAAATTAATCCAAGTATAAATCATGAACATGACGTAAACATACTGATACTTAACCCTGTTCGTGCATACTAGATTGAGTAGACACATCTGCGCAAACTACTAGTATCGCACACATGGAAATAACAAGAGCAGGGATAAACGTATTATACCCTGACACCGGCCAGTTGGCAGTAGACGTAGCAGTGGCGGCAGCCGCGGCGGCGGCGGCAGCAGCGTTGGCGGCCTCAGCAGCAGCAGCGGCCGCAGCAGCGTCGGTGGCAGCAGTTGCGGCAGCAGCAGCTCGTTCGGCTTCGGTTGCCATGTTGATGACGAGGGCGACGCGGTAGTAGACGAAGTAGACGTACAGCAGCAGCGAGCAGTCGCGTAGGAGACGCTCCCCAAAAACCTAATCGCCCCTCTCCTACAGGATCTGGAGAGGCGGGGTTTCGGAGGCCTGCTCTCCCGTCGGCCGTGTACGCGGTAGACGGGATGGATCACCGGCGGTAGCAACAGGAGGTGGAACGACAGGGCGCAAAGAGGGTATGAGTTTGTGTGTATGTGTCCCCCCCCTGCGCCCTCAATATATAGGCACGGCCGGGTAGGAGAACGGTCAGCTCACGAATTCATTTGGCGTTTACTACAGCCGTTACCACGCACTCAATGCGCCGTTTTACTGCGCGCGGTTACCACGTGATCAATGCGGCGTTTTACTGCGCGCGGCTGTTACCAAAATAAATGTCAATCAATATGACGTCTCATATTATTGGCGTGTCTGTTGACTCTCCGTTTCCAACTGCCAAAATAAAGGCATCGGCTCGGCTCATTCCCGCAACCCGCGGCGCGGCGCGGCGCGGCGCGTCGTGACGAGGCGAGGCGAGGCGAGGCGTGGCGAGGCGGGCGGCGGAGGAGGAGGAGCGCGCGTGTGGAACACCTCCACTACTCCTCTCTCTTCATACCAACTCACACTAGTGGGGAGAGAGCTCACCTTATAAACTGGTGCAAAACTCTCCCAACTAGCAATGTGGGACTAAACTCCCACCATTTGCTATGGCTGCATGGGCCTTAGGGATTAAATGGAAATTGCCTAATGGGCCTTCTAGCCCATTCGAATTTCAGCAGAATCTATATGCCGCATTGTGAAGTATCATTCGCCCATGACTTTCATTAGAGGTTCTAATTAGACCCTCTATTTTAATTAGTGTCGGTGTGATGTTATTCTAATTGGGAGAGAATTATCATCTCTCGAATAGAATGATACTTCACAATGCCTAAGTAACCTGCAGGATGGACTTCACACTGATACGGCGTGGATTTACATCACCCGACACTGATACGGTTCTAATTAGAGACCATCTATTTTAATTACATCACCCCGACATCACTACACAAGTCAGCTAGAAGTGTTCTAATTAGAGGCTCTAATTCAATTAGAGAGGTTCTAATTCAATTAGAGGTTACGTAATTAGATCTCTAATGCTGCGAGAGAGAGAATAGTTCGAAAGCCAATTGTGCGTTCTCCAAAAAAAGGATGGGGTGGGTTTAAATAGTGGGACAAAGGGGACGCCTTCGAAAGGGGGAGAGGTCGGTTTCCCCTCTCTCTCCCTTGGCCGCACCATGATCCCTAGGAGGAATCAGATTGCACTCCTGGATGGAGTCCAATCCCCCTTCCCATTATAAGGAAAAGGCTTATAGCTGAAACCGTATCAGTGTCGGGTGATGTAAATCCACGCCGGTGTTCGCTTTTTGCCAATTTTCATAAAATAGTACCGGCGTGCAAAAATATACCCGCAAGTAATAAAATAGTTTCACTGACGTGTACCTGCAAAGCCCATGCCATTGGTACGTTAGTCCCAACAGCCCCCCGAGGTAATTTTTTTTGTTGCGGCAAGGTATTTACCATCCACGCTAGTAATAAAAAAAATTAATAGTGGAGTTGTTGAAAATTAACACACCGGTATTATGTGAAGCTAATTATAGCGCCGCCCACACTCTCTCTCCCCACCCCTGTTCCTCTTCCCCCACTCCCACAATCCGCGGCGCCGCCGCTCAACCGCAAGCCCCTCCACCGCCTTCCGCCGCCGAAGCTGCACGTCGCTGATTCCGCCGCCAGAGCTGCACGCCGCTGATTCCGCCACCGGAGCTGCACATCGTTGTTGCCTACTATCACCGTGGCCGGCGGCGACGGTCCCCTCCTCCTCGTCGGTTAGCCTCTTCTTTTTCCAATCTACAAACTTGGGTAGTATATTTGTTAGATAAATAATGTAATTGCTAGCGGTTTATTCATGTGTACTGATGTCTACGCACGTTTCTATTCTTATAGACAGTGTTGGACCTCCAAGTGTAGAGATTTGTAGAACAACAGCAAGTTTCCCTTAAGTGGATTACCCAAGGTTTATCGAACTTAGGGAGGTAGAGGTCAAAGATATCCCTCTCAAACAACCCTGCAATCAAGATACAAGAAGTCTCTTGTGTCCCCAACACACTTTATACAATTGTCAGTTGTATATTTGCACTCGTTCGGTGAAGAGAGAGTAAATATGGATGATAATAAGTGATAATAGCAATCTTAAATAAATATGGCAGCAAGCAAACATGTAGCAGAATAGGCGGAAAACGGTGTTTCAATGCTTGGATCGCTAGAGGACACTCTCAACAATGAAAACATAATTGAATGCATAAATATAATTTCTTCACTATGCTACTCCGAACCATGCTCCAGTCAAATAACAAACACCAATCATTGCGTAGAGCTGTAACAACACTCCTCAAGTCTATATTCCCTCTCTAGAGAACCCCACGCTATCACTATGACCGCCCTAATTAGTACTAAACAAATGCCACAATTTCATAGATTCATCTTCCAACACAAGATATAAATATCATGCTAAACCATACGGTGCACACACTATCACCTTTACACCGTGATCAAAGTGTTTACGGAGATAACAAAACCACTTGAGTAGCATAACATATGAAGATCACATCTACATATTCAACTAGATTACAAAGCTCATGATCACATAAAGATCACACCATGGGAGAGAGAGATGAACCACATAGCTAACGGTAGAGCCCTCAGCCCCGGGGGAGAACTACTCTCTCCTCATCATAGGAGACAACAACGGCGATGGAGATGGCGGTGGAGTCGATGGAGATGGCTTCCGAGGGCACTTCCCGTCCCGTAGGGTGCCAGAACAGAGATCTGTTCCCCGAAAACTTGTCGGTGGCGAAGGCGGAGCTACGGATGTATTTTGTGGAAAAGGTCGATCCTTTTAGAGTTTTCCCTCGGGGAGTATAAATAGGCGAAAGGGCGATGCCAGGGGGGTGGCCAGGGGGCCCGCACCCCTAGGTGGCGCGGCTAGGGGGGACCCGCGCCACGCCATGGTGTGGCCTCCCTCCGGGGCTCTTCGGGACTTCGGGAAGCTTCCGGGACTTCTAAGACTTATGGCTTTCGAATTTTCCAATTCCGAGAATATTTTCAGAATAACTTTTCTGAAACTAAAACATCAGAAAATAGGGAACTGACTCTGTGGCATTTTGTTAATAGGTTAGTCCCGGAAAACGATAAAAATGACATAAAGTGTTAGGAAAACATGTGGGAAACAACATGAAAACAACAGAAATTAAGGATACATTTATGACGTATCATGTACCTGATAGATGAGGTGATAAATATAGCTTTACTAGGATAATCTACCTAACTTAGATAGTTTAATTGTAGATAAATAGTGTACTTCTTGCTAGATGTTTATTCATATGTACTTGTAAGTGTAATTGCTAGATAAATTTAACTTTATTATTAGGCTTATGTACTTGTACGTATGTGTTCATGTTCTTTTATAATTATTTTGATTGAATTATTCATGTGAATTAGGAAGTAGCTAGTGGTTTTATGTATATGTGTACAACTATATGTATTCGTTGATCTATATGTATTTGGATGCTACATTTGATCTATATTGTATTTACACATGCATCTTGTGTTAAATTAATAGGAAATGGTTTGCAACGTATGCTACTCCTCGTGCTAGGAGGGACTATTTATAGTGCCTTCTTTTTTGCTTGAGCTCAAAGAGGATCACTTTGATTCGTTGGTAGGTAACAAAAATGTTATTTTCTTCTTTCGTTCAACTATATTTCTAGCTGAATTGTTTTTTATTCTTGCATAGATTGTATCGTGCAATATTCGGGCAGATTTCAACGAGTTAGTGGGAAATATCGTGCCTTTCGATGTGTGCAAGAAGATTTACAAGATAAGAGTGAAGAAATGAATAAAGAAGACATACTTTTATTGTGAAAAGTTGGCGCAAATTATCGCCACAAAGAACCTAAGCGGAGGTGACATGCTTCACATCTCTTTGGAGGGACCACTACCTAGCATCAAAATAGTCTTCATGGGCGAGTTTGTGGAGGAGGAAAATGAGAGTGTGTAGGTGCTGTTCGAGAGTGATGATGCCATGGGAGAGGAGAACGAGAGTGATGATGATATGGTAGAGGAGAATGAGAGTGATGATGCTATGATAGAGGAGAATGAGAGTGATGATTCTATGGGATAGGATAGCGAGAGTGAAGATGCTATGAGCGAGGAGGACAACCCATGAAAGTACGTGGTGGTTGCTCAACGAGCCAATCTTACCGAGCGCGAGTAGGAGCGTGTCTTTCAGAGACTACCCCCGAGAGATAGCTACATCGGGGTACCTTTTGTGCATCGCCTCACGTACACCAATGTCTCCAATGGATATGCCATGGTATGCGACTTTTAACTCTTTCATATTCCTATATTTTCCCCTTGTTAGAATTCATTTGTGGAGGGTATGTGATATTGTTCTTTATTATTTCATGGATGCATTGTCTTCTAGAAAATACATATAGCGGTAGCAGACATCACTAATATGGAGCATACCGGTACCATTTGAGTATGCCATGGAGAAGCAGGACACGTCACCAGAGTTCCTTTTCAACATGGACGATGTTGACGGTCGGGTCGTCCTCAACTCTCAGGCATGGAGGGAGTTTCATGAGCCCCGTCATTTGGATGTTGGTTGCGGCTATTCTTATCACGATGAGACATAGTGATAGAGGCAGCTGTGACATGATTATGGTCATGAACTATCTCAGCTATATCAATACAAGCCTGGTTCCTCGTTTGAGTCAAAAATAAACTTCATTGCAACTTTATTTCTATCTAGTAGCACTTTATTTTGCTAGACCAAATAATTGACACTAAGTTGTACTTCGTTGAGTGTTGGAACTGCTGCTTTATATATTTTATTTCTCTTATATCTCAATTTTATATTTGATTCACATTTATATAGCTGCTAATTGCATTATTTTATTTCACACGAGAAGAGACACCACCGGCGAGTACTTGCAGGGCCACGCCAATAATGCATTTCATATTACCCACGGACATGGCAACACCACTGGAAAATCAAATATTACCGTCGTGTCAAGAAACACGCGGTGGTAAAGTTTAGGACTGGTGTAACATCACCGGCGTGTCATTTTCCGCCAGTGATGCCAAAAACCTCACGTCGGCGGTAGGTTGTGTCCTTGTAGTGTCCCGTTTTTTTATTTTTCTTTTTCCACCTTTTCCACCTCATTTATTTATCACATAAATCAGGAAAAATCTCAAACAGAATGATAATGCGCATTGTGAGACCATGAGCCAGACCTGGCAGCCCCTAAAGTTAGGGTTTTCCCATAGGAGAAAATCTGTCCCCCTCAGGCACTCCCCCCTATATGGAAAGTCCTCCAGACCTCTTTCGGAACAATGTGAACCCTATAGATAAAATCATTGACCTTATCTACTGATGTTAGAAACATATTATTTCTAACATCCCGGGACATCTCATATCCTCTGTTATACCTCACATAATATTTTGCCTAACATAAGTATTCTTTCTCTCTTAAGGGATGGGATGGAGATGATATCACGTAGATGTAGATGATGGTGATAGTGATGGAGATCGATGCTGAGGCCTTCATGATGATGGAGTTGATGGAGATGGATTCCCTTTTGTGAATTAAATAACAATATAACTATCACATAAAGCATATCTTTCATGATTTACAAGCACATAATTCATATCAGGCTCTAAAAAAGTGGGATCAAAATTCCCAAAACGACTCCGATTGACATCGTACTTGTTTATGTGATGTAACGATATCGAACATTGTTTATTGATGTTAGAAACATATTTCCAACGTCCCTGGACATCCCATGTCTCCGTAATCTCTCTTAAATAATCATTTTGTCACGCCAGAATTATCTGAATGATATCCTACTCTCCTACGGACCATCCAATGCAAACAACAAACTTCGAAGCATTAAGTGTGTGTCCCCTACATGTTCGATAATTAGTAGACATTGGAAAACCAATTTTCTAATCAATAATCTACACCAGGACTGTGGACGTCCATATCAATTGCTACAAGTTATACGAAGAAAACTGTTGGATATGTTGGTTGTTAAGTAAGTTCCTATACTTGACGATACCAATCAAAAACTCGGGACATACTATTAAATATTCTCATGGTCTAAGGAACGAAAAAAACTACCATTCTATGATCGTACTATTTAGCAAAACTAATCTCGTAGTATCACAATACTTGGGTATACACAGCCACAATTTTGAAAAAACATTGCGCTCCCATTAATATTGACATAACAAATATGTCCATGACTAGGAAAAGTGGTCATCTAATATTAAGGAGTTTGTCCGTGAGACATAAAAAGGGTTATAAGAGTGTGTTTATGTTTCTACACGTGCGTATAGGTTTTCCTGTGAATATCAGTGACCATAGAAGTTATAACATAAAAAACAATACATTATGCATGAAACTGATGTATTTTATTGTCTCTTGGGCATACATCCGACACGGAACCCGTGACTCAGAACAGGGGTAGCCAGATCAATAGACGAGTTGCAACAATGGAGGCGGAGGACACCGGGCGGAGAAGAAAGAAAAAAAAAGAAAACGCCTCGGCGCCATCGTCAGCCAGTCACGGCCTCCTCCGCAAGCGGTGACTTGAACGAGTCGCTAGGAGGGTTCCGTCTAAGGCGGTGATGGTGGCGCTTTAGGAGTCGCCTGAGGCGACCCAGGGGGCTACGGATATAGTGCATTCAACATGTATCAAACTAATTTTCTATATTCTTGGCATAGTCTCACTGCCAGAGTAGGCTTCATCCTCCCCGAATTGAATGCACTTTCAGTGGATCAAGACATCGATCCAAATTCTATAACCGTGTAAAGTAGTTTGTGTAGAATATATTAGCAAGTTACTACAAGATTTAAACTGAATATGCAGCAAATAAATTATGACGACAATAATAGTAATTATACTTGCCATACAAACTTATAATATAGTACCCCCTCCATCTCAAAATAAGTGTCGTTGAAATGGATGTATCTATTTTTGAAATACATCTAGATACATCCGTCTAAGTCACACCTATTTTGAGACGGAGTAAGTAGACAAATAGATCCAATCTACAGAAAACATTAGACACATAAATTTTAATAAGATCTCATACGAACGATTCAGCGGGAGCGGAACCGCTGGAGTTGGCGTCCACATTGTCGCCCATGTCGTCGATGAAGAGGTTGTCGAGGTCGGGAAAGAAGTCATCATTTGATAAGTAATCGCTGTCAGAAATAGCGCGATTGGGCTCCCCAAAATTCCGATCTCCCTCTCCCGTACAACATTACAAGAGGCGGGGTTCAGGAGGCCTCTTGTCCCTTCTCGCAGTGCAATCCGTACAGAGGAATGGCGAAAACTCGTGTGGCGAGGCAATGTTCTGAAAGGGTGTGAAACCGTATGATGTGGCAGCGTTGGGACCGACGTCTGCCATTTTATACTGCCGGTCTTGAGAGACGTGGCAGTAACCCCAAGTCCGAGCCGGTAATAGCCGCACAATCAAAAGAGATCAGAAGCGTAGGTCAATTTCTACTTAATGAAACAAGATTCAACTACATCTAAATAAAGTACACATTGCGATTTTTATCGCGACTAAGGTAACGATCATCCAACTATATAATGAAACCAAGCCTCCTTATCAATGGCATATCTTCTAATTTTTGTAAATTTTCCACCGGGTTGCATCCATCTTGATCTTGTGATCATCGACCATATCAGTAACATACAACTCTAATCTCATCTTCTCTTTTAGTCCTTTTCAAGTTTTCTTTTTCAACTATATCTAACCTCTCCACACGTATTTGCAAATCGGTACTCATTCCGGTTCAACCCTAAATAAGAATGTTTATATCAAAACTTATCGAAATATTTTTTATGAACACGAAACAAAACTATTAAGTTACAAGACTATATACCACGTCTGATTCATCAAAGGTAAGGCCGCCGGTGGAAATCAAAACCATGTTGTAAGGCACTATATAATACACAACAATTGAAACTAGTTTAATACCCAAAAATCCACACAACTAGGAAATTAACCAAGCATAGTCGGTACCGGGAGATACTCACCGCTAGTGTCGGTGCGCGGTGCCATCGGGAAGTGCGTCGGGGAAGGGGAAGACGAGGCGGATGCCGCAGCGCCTTGGACCAGAGAGGGCGGCGTGGAGGGAGACTAGGTGAATGGCGCGGCGGTCGATGGACAAAAAGCAGCACGTGGTGGAGGGAGACGAGGCATCATCAGCAGTAGAAGAGGAAAGGATAGGGTTGAGTAAGTGTGAGGTGCGTGAAGCAAGCTCCTGTTTGATTTAACCTTGAAACTATATTAGTGGAGTGGATCCTAATAGGCACGTCACTACAATTTAATACCCAAATGGTGTGACGAACGGTGAAATCCCACTAGCAAATTTACTCAGGAGACCGCCGGTTAGCAAATTTACTCAGGAGACCGCCGGAGCGCCCAAACCACTGGCGTGCCATTATAACGGCACACGACTGGGTTGCTCTTATTAGTGACGTTGCATGTTCTCTAACGTCATTGGTTTTTTGGCACCTGGACACTGTAAAACAGTGACGTGACTTAGCGTGACCAGCCACTGATTTTCTTTTATCTATAAGCACTTTCCTACACTGGTAGAAAAAAGGCCTTCCATACGCCCCCATCAGTCCCCAATTTATGCGCACCGTGACTAAAGGGTTTTAGTCCCGGTACGGGAGGCAACCCGCGACTGAAGGTCATGCGTCGCGGTTTGGGAAGCGCGTGGAGGGCTTTAATTCCGGTTGGCCTGGCCACCCGCGACTAATGATCCAAACTGCTGGCCACCCTGTCTTTAGTCCCGGTTGGCTAGACCAACCGGGACTGAAGATCCAAACTGGTCGCCTCCCGCGCGGCGGTTTTATTTCGCGAGCGATAGGCAGAAGGCCATTGCTACAGTGCGCACCCGAGACTCTCTGTTTCTTCTTCCTCTCTTCTCTTCTTCCTCTCTTTTTCCTCCACCAAGCACCCATGGATTCTTCCGTTTGGAACCTTCTTCGTGTGCCCACACCATGCCGCAAGATTCTCGACGTGGCCTACACCAATATGTGCGAGAGGCTCCCCGATGCTCTTAAGCATTTGAGCAATCACTATGAAGAAGCCGATGAACACCATAAGTTCTTCGAGCTTGATCTAGAGTATACGGCGAATCAACGGGATGTTGCCGTCATCCAGATTGCCTTCAAGGAGATCGTTTTGGTCTTCCAATGGGCAAGGTAACGCACACGTACAATCTCTCTTGTAGGATAGTGTTGCATTTTCGATTTGTTTGTTGCATTGAAAGAATACACGTGTTGCAACATATCTAACACGTGTTCTATTTTTGTTGTTGCACTAGTTCAAAGCAATCTCCAGAACTTGTTGATTTTCTTGTCAACAAGGGGTACGACTTCTGTAGCGTTGACATCACTCAAGACCGGCAGAAGTTGATGCGCTTGGGTATTGAGATATCTGAAGATCACTACATTGATCTTCAGGACCTTATCCATTTCGATGAGCTGTACGGGCACAAGACCGGGATGGCTCCGATGGCAACTGCCTTCATCCACGCCGACTACAAAACCATGAAGACTCGTTTCCCCTCGAGGAATCACATGTATTGGGGGAAGAACCCATTGGACCGGATCAATCTCGAGTATGCAGCAATAGATGCATACGTTGCCTTCGAGTTGTTCCGCATCTACTCCTCGGAGCTCGAGTAGATGTTGTTTGTGTACCGCATCTTGCGTTCGATATATGTAATGGATATATCTCTTTCTATTAATTTCTATATTATTTCTATATTAATTCCTAGCTATATTATTTCTATATTATGTCAAACACACATTTCAAAACAAACAAACAAAAACACATCAAGAAAACAAACAAAAACACATCAAGAAAACAAAACAGAAAAAGTACCGTTTCTATATCTATTCACCAAAAACTGTTATTTCTATATTATGTAATTAATGGATATATGTACCGCTATGTTATGTAATGGCTCAAATAAAATCACGGGTTAAACATAGCACAAAATTTACTAAAGCAATCACACAAAGATCTAGCTCACACACAATTCCAAAATAATAAAACTAGAAAGTAACAAATGCTAGTTCCATTTTTATTTGGGTTTCCAATCATGCACACACTTTCTAAGGTAGATGTTCTGCAAGCAAACAACCTAATATCAAGTCCTAACACTCTATACAAGCTAGTAAACAAGATAAGATCAAACACACATTTCAAAACAAACAAAAACACATCAAGAAAACAAAACAGAAAAACTACTGTTTCTATATCTGTTCACCAAAAATAAATCTAGAGCTCCAAAAATTAATCTAAGCCAGGAAAACATAGATCTAGTCAATACCAAACTCATCCAGTTGGATTTACTTCAAAATTCATTTTTGAACTCATTCTAAAAATCATAGAAGAGCCTACTGGTCTTTTATTGAAAAGGATGGTATTTTCATTTGGTTGTTGACCTTGATGTGAGGCTAAGTGCTATGGATAGATCTTTTCAATATCTATCCAGAACATTTTAGTTTGTCCATTTGTGTTATGTATGTATTTTAAAAGTTAGGTTCAAATCATTCTCACAGATAGTCATTGCCAAAACAGTTCTTGTGTCCAAAATAATAGTCGAAACTTGGATCTGCAAATTTTATATGGTTTAGATTTCATATGGTTTGGTTCATGGATTTTATCAGATTTTATTTTGCATTTAGGAAAGGGGAAAATGAATTAGTTTTATTTTTCTGAATATTTTGATATATTATTTGTATTTTTAAGATTTTAAAATGAATTAGTTTTATTTTTCTGAATATTTTGATATATTATTTGTATTTTTAAGATTTTAAAATGAATTAGTTTTATTTTTCTGAATATTTTGATATATTATTTGTATTTTTAAGATTTTAAAATGAATTAGTTTTATTTTTCTGAATATTTTTTAGAAATAATACAAATTAAAAAGTTAATGTTTATTTATTTATTCAAAATTATTAATTACATCATTACTTTTATTTATTAAAAGATTTATTTAAAATTCAGACAATAAAGAAATGTGGCATCGACCAACATGTTAATAGGATTGATATGATACTAGTATCACATACATGTGTGCGAAACACTTGGATGCGGGACGGGATGGAACTCGGAAGTTAAGTGTGCTAGTGCTAGAGTAGTGGGAGGATGGGTGACCGAGCGGAAAGTTTGACCACGAGTAAGAAAATTGACTAGAGATAATTGTAGTTAGACACTAAGCAAATAATAAAAATTCTGAAAAAAAGGGAGTGAAAAATTGGAGTGAAAAAAGGGAGTGAAAGAAAGGGAGTGAAAAATTGGAGTGAAAAATAATTAGAAACCCAAATGAATTAAATAAATAACGTAATAGCATGTGGTCCCGGTTCGTGTGGCCAACCGGGACTAAAGGTCCTCCGCCCCCAGCGCACGCCACACGCCCACGTGGACG
>JAPCYS010002516.1:0-17842 GCA_028641055.1 Alopecurus myosuroides | reverse complement strand
GCCCGGCGCCACGATGCGCTGACGGGGCGGGGATGAGGTGGTGGTGGCGCGCTGGGTCTCTTACGGGTGGGGCCTGACTCCCTAGCGGAAAAAGGAGGATGAGGTGGTGGTGGTGCGCTGGGTCGCTTAGGGGTGGGGCCTGACTCCCTAGCGGAAAAAGGAGCAAAAAGGGGTGAGGCTTTGCCTCGGCTGTGATTCGAACCTGGGTCACCCGAGTGAAGGACGGAGGGCCAAGCCACTGGGCTATGCTGCGGTTTCTGAATAGATACGGATCTGATCTTTCAAGAGGTAAAATCAATATTGTGTTTACTGACGAAACTGAAGACGAACACATGCACGCGACGGTGACATACAGAGGCATCCGATGGCGATCTCAGGCGGACGGCGCCGCTCCCAGAGCAGGGTAGGGAGAGGGGAAAAGGTTCTATGAGGTGTGGCTCACCTCGAGGAGGAGCCGTGGTCCTTGAAGGAGCTCACGGAGGTGTGGGGTCGCCGGAATTGTAGGGGACAAAGAAGTTGTTGGCTTCCCGAAGCTGTGGTCGTCGGGGATGCGAGCGTCACCGGCGGTGCCACGGCCGGCCTCCTTCTCCCATTGATCGGACGCGGTAGTCGACACGGGTCCATTCCCTTCCTCGGCAATCCCTCGCGGCCACACCACAACCGGCTCGGTTGCTCCATCTCCGGCCATGGTTTTGTGGTGGTCGAAGAAGAAGAAGAAGACATAGAAGAAATAAGAGGGTGGCAGCGCAAGGAGGAAGGGGGAGATATAGGGTTCTGGCTTGGAAGAAAAAGGTATCAGTGGTCAACGCTACGATCGGAAAACGTTCAATCTGATAGTTAGAAGATGTGACCATAGACGGAAGAAAAGTTATAACGATAAGAATCCGCAATGGTTCTGTGGGCGTGCACTCCCACATCTCCAATGTTTATCCTTCTCATTTACTTTCCAAAAGGAGTGGCTACCGTTAAGATACACCGGAATCAAAGATGGTGTAGCTCTAAGAGACGGAAGGAAGCCAAACAAGATCAATAAGGAAATCACAACAACGATTGAATGAGTCAACCGATAAGATGAAGATCATCACCACCATCAAATCTTCTTGTTTCAGATTCTTCCACTCGACACCGCTAACAAGAAGTCTAGCTCACGTCGATGGTGATGTCTTCTGTTGAGAACTCCAAGTCAAACCTATTAGGGTTAAAGGGAGAGATCGTCCACCCACGTAGAATCCTAGTCTTTGGAAGATAGATCAGAGAGAAGACTCTAAAACACAGAAAGATAAGAAGGAAGAGAAATCATAGGTAAGGAGTAAACAAGAATCCTATTCACATGTTTCTAAAATAGTTTTAGCACAAATAGTTTTGACACTCTAGAAACACGACCGTTAGCGAGGTTATCCTACAGGCTTTGCTGACCCGTTGCTTCGATAACCATTCGTATCGAGACAACATTGGGAATCGGAACCATGCTCTGATACCATTTGTGACGCCCCTGGATCGGGTACTATGGGGATTTCAGCGTTCCCGCCAGAATCCACATAATATCTGATCCCGAGTTGTCATTTTTTATACTATTACAATAGTTCACGAATAATCCACAACAACAACAGAAGAGATATATACAAGATGACTCAAATGAGTCAAGGATACAACTAATACAATACAAAGATCCAAATAACAGCGGAAGACGAAATATTATCCAACTACAGACAAGATACAAATTGGACTAAGAGTCCTGAAGATAACCGATGGTGTCCAATCCCTGCCCAGGCCAAGCCGGAGGGATTCCCAAGCTAACGTCGTCGACTTCAAACCTGCTGACTATTGTGAATACAGCCCCGAATCATGGGGTCAGTACTTTGAAGGTACCGACAGGCGGAAAGCAATACCCCGGGCGTTACAGGGCTTTACCTCCTCACGAGGGCTCTGAACCTGGCTACATCGGTGTGTTTCGTATGTTCTGTATGTGTAGCATCTCTACACGCTATCCCTCCCCGGATACTAATAACGTCCATCGGCCCCAACCTTAAGCCATCCCATGGCATCTGCCATGACACCACCACGACAAGCACTTTCATAATTGTTTCCTTGCTGTCCCGTTTTCACTGTAATTCTTTTCCAAGACTCTATACGTTTAATTCTCATGTTTTTCAGCAAGACCGGAAGATTGACAACCTTCCGGAAAGTTGGGGCAAGAGAGAGTTTGTGATTGTGTGCAGGTTCCACACTCTAGTCAACATCAGTATTTTCTAGCGTCATTGATAAAGCAACCTTCTTCAAGACTACGAAGTCCTACTGGTTCGATAACTCTGATTCTTTACTAGGGGAAAACTTACTCTAGACTGCATCACATCTTCCGATTGGGGTCTCCCAACGAGCGTGTGATCACGTCACATCAAGTCCCTATTCTTGTTGCAACCAGTAACTCCATGGCTACTTGTGCATAGTGACGGAGAATGAGCTATACAGTGTATACACCAGCAATTTGAGGACAAGAAATTACAGAGAGATATGCTCTGACGCATGCGATCCCAAGAATTGGTTGCCATTCGGTCTTGACCGAAGACCAAATCAAATTTATAGAGGACAAAAGTCTTGGTTACTATTTTCATAGGAAACAAATTGGTGAGTGAAGTATAGAAGCCGAAATTGCTAGAAGCCCGAGAAACCAAACCGATCAGTTGAAGGGAACCGTATGCCCACTCGAGGTAGAACAGTGGATCCTAGAGGCTCCGTATTGCGGAACATGAAAATGGTGGCGTGCTTAGGTTTTTTTTTGTCTAGGGCTATTTTAGATAAAGGGGAGCACAAGGAGGTGCCTGGTGGTCCTAGGAGGGTTGGGGGCACGATTCTAGGTGGGGACACACCTCTAGGTCGCCTGGACACTTGGGTGGGCCCCCTCCGGTCCCCTTTTGGCTTCGTGGCTCTTATGGTCCAAAAGGGTGTTTTCTATGTTTTCTTGAAACTTTATTTCTGCACAAAAGTAAGACACCAAAGCAATTTTGCTAAAAACAACATCAGTCAATGTTAGATCCACTCTAATAATGCAAATTAGAGGTAAAATAATAGCAAAAGTGTTTGGAAAAGTAGATACATCTCGAACGTATCAACAACCTTCCTGAAACGTTGGAGCAAAGTGAAATTGTGTGTTACGTGTAGGTCCACGCTCGCTAAAACGCCAATTGACGAGCACCGTGCTGGAGATATCTAAGTCCTACTGGTTCGATAAACCTTGGTCTCATAGCTGAGGGAATTCTCTTATGTTACGCTAAATTACCTTCCTCTTGGGGTCCTCAACGGGTGGTGACAAGCCACCACATCACCAAGCCATAGGGAAGCATTCCTGACCAAACTCTAGCTTCACTTTGGGCCATCAAATTCTATGTGTCCTCCTAATTGGGAGCTTCGAGGTATTCGCACGGGCTTGATCATAGTATCCTCGCCAATGCGAAGATACTCATCGACGCAGCCTGACGGAGTGCGATATGTAAGCACGTGCATAACTGTCGAGATATTTTGGTAGGCACTAAGACTTAAGAGGCCGATTGCGTTCCTCCGATGAGTTAAAACCCGACAATCGGCCTCGCAAGCTTGGACTATGCGCATGAGAAAATATCTCCTCATTTTATACCCTCTACGAAAGAGGTGAGAAGGGTAGGTGGGTACCTCGGCAAAGTATTCTTCATCAGCATATCAGCACTGAGTTCTCCGTCCCGAGGAATGCAATGTCGACCGACAGTCAGACCTGAAAGTGCATTTCGGTTCCCCAGTGTTTTGTGTGTTAGTTAACAATACTAAGTACATTATTTATCAAGGTGTTAAGCGTGCAGGTGTTATACTTAACATCGGCATCGATCACCAAAAAGTCGGTGAAGTTTGGCCTGAGAGTTTTGGGACAGAACCCAACCGGAATATTGGAAACCGGATTATTCGGAGCAGACCGGATATTCCGGTTTGGCAAATTTCAGACCATTTTTCGTACTGGAGTGAACCGGATTATTCGATCCGGATTTTTCATCTCGGACCGGATATTCCGGGTGCTGATGAAGGTGCGCGAAAATGGCTAAGGAATGGAAGATTTGCTCACTAGAGTGAGCCGGATTATTCGATCCGGATTTTTCATCTCGAGCCGGATATTCCGGGTGCTGTTGAAGTTGCGCGAAATTGGCTAAGGACTGGAAGATTTGCTCACTGGAGTGAGCCGGATTATTTGAACCGGATTATTCCGGAGCAGCCAGATAATCCGGTTCAGATCTGCAGGACTGCGTGAAGAAAGCTGACCGATATTTCGGTCCAAACTTGGACCTGATATTCCGGTCCCCTTTTTCCTGCACAATGACTAGTTGTGAGGAGGGGGTATAAATACCCCTCCTCTTCTTCCCCGAGATCTAGTTCTTCCCCTTAGAATTTATGAGCATTTAAGAACTCACCAAATCTCTCATTACTCCCAACCGCTCCACCCAATCTTGAAGATCTTTGGAGGATTGAAGGAGAAGGCCCCGATCTACATCTTCACCGAGCCGTTCTTCATTTCCCCCTCTCTAGCTTGAGGGATCTAGCCTAGGGTTTCCTCTTGTGGAGAACCTAGACATCTTGATACTTGTTGTTGATTCAAGAAGAGTTGGGAGCCCCCAATTCGGTTGTGGGTGTGTGCCCCAAGTTGTTTGTAAAGGATTCGATCCCCGCCTCAAAGGGGTTCAATAGTGGAAGGTGAACTAGGCCTTTGTGGCGGAGTTCATCGGAGAATAGGGTGAGGCCTTTGTGGCGTTGAGTAGGCCTTTGTGGCGAGCTCACACCCCTCCAACGAGACGTACTCCCTTAACAAGGAGGAACTCGGGAATACATCGTGTCTCTGTGTGCTTCCATCGGTTACCTCGTTCCTCCCTCTCCTTACTTACTCGTACTTGTTGCATTAATTGATTGCCTTGTCATATAGGTAAATTCACCACTAGTTGCACTATCTACAGAATTTACATTCTTGTCAAGCCTAAACTTTAAGAAAAATTAAAATTGGTCGTAGCACTCTAGGTGCCCATACTTTACTTTCAATTGGTATCAGAGCCTCGGCTCTTCTATCGGGCTTAACTGCCTAAGAGTTTAAGTATGGGAGATGAGTTGGTTGACGCTCCATCCGATGGCAATGTGACCATGGATGATCTCAATGCTTTGAGAGAATCATTGACCTCATCCATAGACACTAAATTTGATGAGTTGCGTCAACTCATGACACAACTCCTCAAAGCCAAAGGGCCGGAGGTGGTCGACTCATCCCCTCCGGAAGAACTGGAGGGTGCCAAGAAAGGGGTAGATGGTGAACCACATAAAAATGCTTCCGCCGAACAATTCGCTAAGTCTAGTACGGAAGGAAGTGGAGGATTTCATGCCGTTCCCGGAAGTTATTCTCCCGATACTCCCGTACCACATCCTCATATAATCCCTAGAGGAGATCCACCTAAAATTGATGCTTATTCTTTTCGTGAATGGCAGTACTACATGGAGACTCACTTGAACTCTTCTTGTATAGATCTTTGGAGGATCACTCGTGACGGATACAAGCCATTTGATCCCAAGAATCTCACAAGAAGAGAGGCCGTAGATTGCCAACTCAACTACACCGCCTTGTCCATCCTTCAACAAGCCGTGGGCCCCAACCACATGCATCTTCAACACTTCTCCACCGCCAAAGAAACATGGGCACTTGTCATCATGTTTGTTGGGAATGAGAGCATGCAAAGAAATCGATATGATGCCTTGACCAATGAGGCCGAAGGGTTCTTCATGTGTGATGGAGAAGATCATGTTGACATGTATCGAAGACTCAAAACTCTTGCCACCGCCTTCTCTAGTGCGGGTGCAAAGTATATTGACGATACTTGGATCAAGAGGAAGTACATGATTGCCGTGATGCCGTTTGAGGGCACGGACTTGAAGAGCATTCAAGGAAGACATGATTTCTCCTCCATGACCTCAACTCAAGTGATGCAAGAATTGCTCCTACAAAGTGCAAACCAAGAATGCTCTTGACAACCGTGCTAGAGCCATTGGAATGCATCAAGGAGCATCCGTTGCTTTGAAGGCCAAGGTGTTGTGAAGAGAGGTTGAGAATGAAGAAGATGGAGAAGAGGCATTGCCTCCCTTGAAGGAACAAGACTATGATCCCGTCCTAAAGGATCTCATTGCCCTCACCGTGCAAAAGTTTTGGAGAAATCCTCCCAAGGGCAAGAAATTTGTTGAGGAAAAGACAAGGTCTCGCTATGGAAACGATGGAGCTCAAAAAGTGAGGTCTTGCTTCAGTTGCCAAGACAAGCATCACTTCATTGCGGAGTGCCCCTACGAGAATAGAGAACACCATAGTGGCAAGCTCATTCGCAAGGACAAGTCCAAGGTTGAATACAAGAAACCTCACTTCAAGAAGAAACCATTCAACAAGAAATCCCCCACCAAGTTTGTGCTCTTGACTCAAGAGGAGTATGATTCCGGGAGTGATGAAGAAGAAGAAACAACAAGTGAAGTGGCCGCTCTAGCTATTGCTTCCACTCCATCTTCGTCATCCCTCTTTGAATCCGCCAATGAAAATCTTCCTCAACGCAATGCCAAGTGCTTAATGGCTAAGGCCACAGAGGTATCATCTTCTCCTAACTCTAAGACCCCTAGTGAACTAGAAGATATTGCTAGTCTTAGAGAAGAAGAGGAAAGGGCCTCCTTGGACCGTTTTATGTCTAACATGCAAGGGGAGACCAAGAAGTACTTTGAGCATCTCATGAGGCAATTGGGAGAGGCCCAAGAGGCCCTTGAGAAGAAAGGTGAGGTTGAGAGAAGGGATGCGGATGAAATTGCATCCCTCTCAATGACTCTTGAAGAAGAGCATGATGGTAGAATTTCTCTAGAGGATGAACTTGAATATATTGAATCAACCCATAATGAACTTGTCTCCAAAATCATTAAGGAACGTGATCTTGCTATTGCTAAATATAAAAAGGCTAAAAAGGATAATGTCGAGTTTGGGGTTGGTCATGGTAAACTAACCGAGGAGTTTGAAAAGCTAACCAATGCTCACAAAGCTTTGGAAAGCCAACACTCATCCCTCAAAGAGTTGCATGAACAACTTCAAACTCAGCTTACTCAATCTAACCATCCTAGCACCTCTACTTCTTCTTGTGATCATGCAAATATTATTGAGGAAAATGCTAGGTTGAAGGATGAGCTAGCAAGGCTCAAGTGCAAAAGCCCTCAAGTTGAGATGGTTGTGTTAGCCACCCCACAAGTGGTTGTCCCTAGCCCTAATGCGGTCATTTCTATACCACAATTAAGTGCTCCAAGGCAACAAGTGGGTAAGAAAGGGCTTGGCTATATAGCCAAGAAGAAGAACAAGAAGAAGAACCAAAAGGGTGCTTCGGGTAGCATTGTCATTAGGGACAACACTACTTGTAGCACACCCGCACAAGCAAACAATGTTGCCTCGAGTAGTAATGTCATGAGGGACACCACTACTCGTAGCACCTCCGCGGGAACTAACAATCCACGCCATTTCTTATATGTTGATTATTATGGTGTTGTGCAAGCTAAATATGTTGGTCCTATTGCGGGTTTCATTGACTACACTATTTGGGTTCCCAAGACCCTTGTTTCTAACATGAAGGGACCCAACTCGGGTCCTAACTCTAGTCAATGATCTCTTGCAGGACTATGCTTCCGGTGGGACTAAATGGATTCTTGATAGTGGATGCACTAATCATATGACCGGAAGCAAAGAACTAGTGACGGAGTTGCTACCAAATGACATCCAAGCAACCATCACTTATGGGGACTCGTCCAAGTCTAAGTTATCCGGGTTCGGCAAGGTTGTGGTGGCTCCCGATATAACTATCGTGAACTTCATGCTTGTCAAATCCCTTGGTTACAATTTACGTTCCGTCCGCTCTCTTGGAAAGATGGGTTTTACGTCTTTTTCGATGGTGATATTGTGGTCCTTTTGAGGAGCAAGACTCTTGAGTCGCTCACGTGGGACACGTTGAAAATTAGTTGTTTGTGGTGGACTTCTCGAAGTCAACCAACTCTCAAGCAATGTGTCTTTTCGGGAAGGCGTACTTGGGATGGTTGTGGCATCGCCGCCTATCCCATGTCAACATGAGAACTTTGCAAAGTCTTCACAAAGGTGGCCTTATTGTTGGACTAAAAGAAAATGTTTCTTTTGCAAAGGATCGCGTTTGTAGGTCGTGCGTTGAAGGGAAGATGCATGACATCATGCACAAGGCCAAGACTATTATCTCATCAAAGAGGATCTTGGAGCTACTCCATGTTGATCTCTTTGGTGCCGTGCCCGAGGCAAGTCTTGGCGGCAAGAAGTATTGCTTGGTGATTGTCGATGATTATTCAAGATACACTTGGGTTTATTTCTTCAAGTGCAAGAGTGAAACTCAACAAACCATCATCGATTTCTCCAACGAAGTGCAACGTCAACACAATGTGCAAATCATGGCTATTAGGAGTGATAATGGCTCGGAGTTCAAGAACTATACATTGAATGCATTTCTTAGTGAAGAAGGCATTCGTCATCAATACTCCGCCACTTACACTCCTCAACAAAATGGTGTTGCCGAAAGGAAGAATCGCACTCTCTTGGATATGGCAAGGACCATGTTGGCGGAGTACTCTTCTCCCCAATATTTATGGGCCGAGGCCATATCCACCGCCTGCCACTCCTCCAACCGCCTCTACATCCGCAAAGGCTTGGACAAGACCCCATATGAGATCCTCACCGGCAACAAGCCCAACGTCTCCTACTTCCATGTATTCGGTTGTAAGTGCTTCTACTTGATCAAGGGTATTAGGTTGTCGAAATTTCAATCCAAAACTATTGAGGGTATTTTTGTTGGTTACGGTGCCGAATCCCACACTTATAGAGTCTATGACAAAGCCTCACGGATTGTCATAGAATCTTGTAGTGTGGTTTTCGAGGAAAATGACGGCTCTCAAGTGGCGCAATTTCATGTTTCTAATGTAGATGTTGAAATTCCTCAATAAGCCATAGGAAGGATGGGTGTGGGATTTTTCCGCCCCATCGAGGGACACCTTATGGCGACTCGAGAAGGACTATGCTCTACTCAAGTGGAGACCTCCTCTACATTAGAAGATCAAGCCAAGGAGCCAACTATTACACCTAACCAAGAACATGTTCAAGACCCTCCTCTCATTGATCAAGTGACTCCGCAAGTCGTACCCACTCCTCTCACTAATGCGAGTCAAGATCAAGTCCAAGATCAACCATCCTCTTCATCCTCTCCTCAAGTTGAAGCTAGTGTTGAAGATATTGTTGATGATGATGATGATGATGATCAAGGCCAAGTTGGTCAAGATGGGGACCCAAATAATCAAGATGATCAAGTGATCCCTCCTCGAAATAATTAGGAGATCGAAGCCCGTCGCATCAAAAGGATAAGAAGAGCTTTGAAGCAAATTGATGCCCAAGACGACAAGGTCTTGGAGGATGTTCAAACTAGAAGATCTACAAGAAGGCAATTGGCTCATTTTTGTGAGCATCAATCTCATATCTCTATGGTGGAGCCTAAGAAAGTGTATGAAGATCTTGAGGACTCCGATTGGGTTGAAGCTATGCATGATGAGCTCAATAACTTTGAGCGCAACAAAGTTTGGAGATTGGTTGAGAAGCCCAAGGATTGCCACAATGTTATTGGCACTAAGTGGATTTTCAAGAACAAGCAAGATGAGAATGGCATTGTCATTAGGAACAATGCAAGATTGGTTGCTCAAGGTTACACCCAAGTTGAAGGCATTGACTTTGATGAAACCTATGCACCCGTGGCTCGCCTTGAGTCCATCCGTATCTTTCTTGCTTATGCATCCTCTCATAATTTCAAATTGCAACAAATGTATGTGAAAAGTGCTTTCTTGAATGGTCCACTAAAAGAGGAGGTATATGTTAAGCAACCTCCGGGGTTCGAGAATCTCAACTTTCCTAACCACGTTTACAAAGTTGACAAGGCTCTCTATGGTCTCAAACAAGCACCTCGTGCTTGGTATGAGCACCTTAGGGAGTTGTTAGATGACGTGGTTTCGAAGTTGGGAAGATTGACCCACTCTCTTCACCAAGAGAGTAAAGGGAGAGCTTTTCATATGCCAACTATATGTGGACGATATCATCTTTGGCTCAACTAACCAAGCTTTTAATAATGAGTTCTCTAAGCTTATGACTGACAGGTTCGAGATGTCTATGATGGGTGAGCTTAAATTCTTCCTTGGCTTTGAGATCAAGCAATTGGCTCGTGGGACTTTCATTTCTCAAGCCAAGTATACCCAAGATATGATCAAGAGGTTTAACTTCCAAGATGCTAAGATCAAGACATCTCCTATGCAAGTCAAGTGCCATCTATCTCGTAATCCAAAAGGGAGTAAGGATGTGGACCAAAAGCTTTATCGTTCTATGATTGGTTCTTTGCTCTATCTTTGTGCATCTAGGCCCGATATCGTTTTGAGTGTAGGTGTGTGTGCAAGGTATCAAGCGGCTCCTAAGGATTGCCATTTGATGGTGGTCCATAGGATCTTTCGTTATTTGGTTCATACCCCAAGATTTGGTTTGTGGTACCCAAAGGGGGCACAATTTTCTCTCAATGGCTATACGGATTCCGATTGGGCGGGTGATCAAGATGATAGGAAGTCTACTTCCGGGGCTTGCCAATTTCTTGGTAGGTCCCTAGTGAGTTGGTCTTCCAAGAAGCAAAATTGCATATCTCTCTCCACCGCCGAAGCCGAGTATGTTCGCCGCAAGTGCATGCACTCAATTGTTATGGATGAGGCAAACTCCAAGGAGTATGGAGTTCATTTGGATAAGGTGCCTCTTTTGTGTGACAATGAAAGTGCCATCAAAATTGCATACAATCCGGTGCAACATACAAGGACCAAACACATTGAGATCTGCCACCACTTCATCCGTGACCATGTGGCAAGAGGAGACATTGCACTATGTTATGTGCCCACCAAGGACAATCTTGCGGATATTTTCACGAAGCCACTTGATGATGCAAGATTCTTGTTCTTTAGGAATGAACTAAATGTGATTAATTCTAGGAGTTTGACTTGAGGATCTTGCACACACCCCTATAGATGAAACGTGTTTGAGCTTAGGTGTAGGCTTGGACATAGGGGGAGTGTTATCCTAACACATTGGGTTCTCCCTCCCCCCCATTATGCCCATAGCAAAAATTCATTGTGATCTCTCTTTTTCTAATGTTGAATTGTGAGCTTCAATGTTGAGTATTGGCAATGCCCCCAAGATATATCTTCGCGGTTGCATACCATAATCTCTTACATGGTGGCCTAGGCCACCAACCTCTTCGTTTCGAAGAGTTGGATCTTAGTTGGATTTTATTTGTCATCTCATTGCATTTCTTGTGTTTTCCCTTCTAAGTGTTTCGTCCTAGGAAAATCCCACTCAATTGGTCTTTTGTTGGTTTGATTCTTGCTTTTGAGAGGGATAAGTACTAGTTTCAGTTTGATGTTCTATCCTAAGACATTCTATCAAAAAGCCATTCTTTTCTAGCACTTGTGTCGTCCATCGAAACGAGGAAATTTCGGATCAGAAGGCAGCCGGAATTTCTGGTCCAGTTTTGGACCGGAATATCCGGGTGTACCGGAATATCCGGTTCAAGTATGAACCGGAATATCCGGTTCGGCGAAAATCACAAATACTGGAGCCCGACGGGGAAGAGGCAGTTCGTGCCCTTTTTCCCCATCTGCTCCTCTCCACCCCAAAACGCCGCCGCTCTGATTCTTGGCCTCCCGGGCCGTTTCCTCCGCGGGATCTTCAAGCTTTGGCCCGGATCTCGTTCCCCTCTTCCTTAGGAACGTTTTCATCCAAGCATCTTCCTCCATGGATTCCGTTAATGTTCAGTCTCGTTGAATCTTGGTGCCATAACCATACCACTCCATGGATTTGTGTTTTTTGTTGACAATGCTTGGTAGAAATTGTTCCTTAGAGGTCCCTTTGCATGCTAGATACGATAGACTAGATTCACATGTCACCGATCTACTTTTGAAGTCTAGATCTAGATTGTTTTTGTGCTCTTTTCGCACTACCGGAATATCCGGTCCACGACTGAACCGGAATATCCGGGACCACCGGAATATCCGGTTCAGTTTTGAACCGGAATATCCGGCTAAGTCCAGAACAGTTTGAGAACAGCCCAAAATTAATCCGTGCTAGATTTCTTCTTAGAATAATGCCTGGAATCTTTTCTACTGTTTTTATGCATGCTTCATCCATTGCTTGACACTAGTGTACTCATCTTGTGCTACCCTTCTATTATCTTGTTTCACAGGTGGTGGTTCTGCCAGGCGTGCTAGCAAGCGCCCCAAGCAGGTTTCCACTAAGCCCAAGAGGAAGGCTCGGTGCAACTATAAGACCGACATCTCAGTTTTGGATTTCACTGTGCTCAGGCAGGAGGATGTCTACCTTTCTCCTCGTGTGGCTAATATTGATACTCGGTTCTGGAACTTGGAGCAGTCCTACATCTATGTTGATATCTATTGTGACTTCCGTCACCCTATCCGTCTGATACAGCCCTTTGACTTTGCTGCTCTCAAGGCGAAAGAGGAGTTTGCTGATGCCGCGAGTATTGTTGAGCGGTTTGGGCTTGTGAAGCTCATGGAGACCCAATGCAACTACAACACCCAGCTCGTCATGCAGTTTATGTCTACCTTGGTGTTCAGTGATGATATAGTGTGTCGTCTCAAGTGGATGTCTGAGACCACTTCTTGTGAGGCTTCCTTCGAGAGGTTTGCACGTCTCCTTGGATACACTTACAGCTCTCGCCCTCCTGTTGGTCGCCGTGCGCATGAGGTTGATAGGCCTAGGAGGGAGGTGGCCATGGCTGAGTTATATGCTCCTGGATTCACTATTGGGGGCAGTGAGGGACTTCTTCCCCTCTATGATCAGCCGGTACGCATCTTCAGATCCTTCCTTGTGCCGAGTGGAGCTAACAATGATGCTCTCACCACTCCTTTATGCAACCTTCTGATTCTGGCTAAGGAGTGCATGGAGGAAGAGGACCCGTCTGTTTCTTATACTGTGGATGTTATGGACATCATCTATCAGGAGCTATACACTGCTATGATTGGTGGAAACACCATTCCCTATGCTCCATATATCATGATGCTCATCAAGCATGAGATGCGGAAGGAGTACACAGAGTTACCTATGGTTGAGCACAAGGTCAAGAAGTTGTATATCAAGAGGAAGAAGAAGACTGCCGCTGCTTCTCAGGATGCTCATTTTGAGGGTGGTTCCTCTATGGGAGGTCCCTCTACTGGTTCTCAGTCTGCGCCCACTCCTGCTAGCACTTTGCGCCATGTCAGGAAGCTCTCCTGGTTTCAGCGAAATGTGCTCTGCATGAAGGTGGACATCCACAAGGAGCAGTACATGGCTTATTGCAGAGACACTGCCATGGCTAGTACACAGAGTCAGATTCTTCACCACGTGAGTGGTGCTACTGGTGATGTACCTTCTCCTCTCACTACTCAGTCTTACTCTGCTTGGTCTGCTGAGGATAGCACTCCTTGGGAGCACATTGAGGCTGCGCTCCGGTCTACTCAGGCTACTACTTCTGGAGCTGGTTATGATGATGAGGAGGATGAGGACGAGGCGTCTGATGCTGAGCGCGAGGCGGATGGAGAGTCCGAGTCTTCTGCTGGCGAGTCTTCTGAGCACTCTGATGCTTAGACCGTGTTTGGGACGTTAGATTAGTTATTTCCCTCCTTTTTGGTGTCTCGATGCCAAAGGGGGAGAAGTAGCTACTAGTCTACGGGATTTGCATGGGTTCGGGCACAAGCGTATGCTTTTATCATTTCTTGAGAGCTTGTGTCCATTTAGTCTCTTCGTTTTCGTGAACTTTGTCAGTTTATTTGTCTCGTTAAAACTATGTGTGCTATTGTGTGTGAGACTACGTTGGTTATTTGGATATTATCATGGATTATCTATGTTAGTGCCTATATGGTTATCTATCTTATATGTTGAGGATATTATCTATTGTTGTGCTTGGTTATTCTTGGATATATTATCTTCGCACAAGGTATATACTTCTATCTTACTCTCAACATATTGGTGATATTGGTACGTTTGCATGTTTTGCTACTTGTTGGAAATTACTCCCCATACATCATTGCATCTATTTGCATTTGAGGCAAACAAAAGATATGCATATTGATAGGGGGAGACATTTCCATCTTGTTTCAAATATGCTCTAGTCAAGGTTTTATTGCAAATCTTAGTATTGTCATCTAACACCAAAAAGGGGGAGATTGAAAGTGCATTTCGGTTCCCCAGTGTTTTGTGTGTTAGTTAACAATACTAAGTACATTATTTATCAAGGTGTTAAGCGTGCAGGTGTTATACTTAACATCGGCATCGATCACCGAAAAGTCGGTGAAGTTTGGCCTGAGAGTTTTGGGACAGAACCCAACCGGAATATTGGAAACCGGATAATTCGGAGCAGACCGGATATTCCGGTTTGGCAAATTTCAGACCATTTTTCGTACTGGAGTGAACCGGATTATTCGATCCGGATTTTTCATCTCGGACCGGATATTCCGGGTGCTGATGAAGGTGCGCGAAAATGGCTAAGGACTGGAAGATTTGCTCACTGGAGTGAGCCGGATTATTCGATCCGGATTTTTCATCTCGAGCCGGATATTCCGGGTGCTGTTGAAGTTGCGCGAAATTGGCTAAGAACTGGAAGATTTGCTCACTGGAGTGAGCCGGATTATTTGAACCGGATTATTCCAGAGCAGCCGGATAATCTGGTTCAGATCTGCAGGACTGCGTGAAGAAAACTGACCGGATATTCCGGTCCAAACTTGGACCGGATATTCCGGTCCCCTTGTTCCTGCACAACGACTAGTTGTGAGGAGGGGGTATAAATACCCCTCCTCTTCTTCCCCAAGATCTAGTTCTTCCCCTTAGCATTTATGAGCATTTAAGAACTCACCAAATCTCTCATTACTCCCAACCCCTCCACCCAATCTTGAAGATCTTTGGAGGATTGAAGGAGAAGGCCCCGATCTACATCTTCACCGAGCCGTTCTTCATTTCCCCCTCTCTAGCTTGAGGGATCTAGCCTAGGGTTTCCTCTTGTGGAGAACCTAGGCATCTTGATACTTGTTGTTGATTCAAGAAGAGTTGGGAACCCCCAATTCGGTTGTGGGTGTGTGCCCCAAGTTGTTTGTAAAGGATTCGATCCCCGCCTCAAAGGGGTTCAATAGTGGAAGGTGAACTAGGCCTTTGTGGCGGAGTTCATCGGAGAATAGAGTGAGGCCTTTGTGGTGTTGAGTAGTCCTTTGTGGCGAGCTCACACCCCTCCAACGAGACGTACTCCCTTAACAAGGAGGAACTCGGTAATACATTGTGTCTCCGTGTGCTTCCATCGGTTACCTCGTTCCTCCCTCTCCTTACTTACTCGTACTTGTTGCATTAATTGCTTGCCTTGTCATATAATTAAATTCATCACTAGTTGCACTATCTAGAGAATTTACCTTCTTGTCAAGCCTAAACTTTAAGAAAAATTAAAATTGGTCGTAGCACCTATTCACCCCCCCTCTAGGTGCCCATACTTTACTTTCAAGACCCCTGCGCTTTCGTTTCTTGTCACCCCTCTAGCCCCTTTAGGGTAAGAAATCAGAGGAGATGCTCGACATTAGCCTACTAAATCTCAATCTCATCGTCAAAAGAGAACAAATCATGAAAAAAACGCACATACTCGCTCATTAATGAACTCATCTACAATGTAAACCACTAATTAAGCACGACACAGACTGAAAATCAAAGCTACACTACAAACTAGGTAGGATTCCACGATATTTGAGCTGTACTTGCCTTCAATTTGAGTGGAGGCCACGGCAGGGCGGCAAGGCGGCGATGAGCCGGGGCAAGGGAGAAGCCGGGAGATGGGCCAGAACCTTGAGGAGGTGGCGGAGCATCTTATTGGACCGCTGGCCAAAGTTTTCCCCAAATTCCAATTCGGAGCGAACTCGGGGGCGGTAGCGGCTCCGCTGAAGTTCTGCGCATGGCGCAACGTAGGGCAGCAGACCAACCGCGTTCTTCGCGAGGGGTGGGAACAAAGTTTGGGAGTCCGGAACATGTTCTAGGTGGGGCGCTTTTGGTGGCCACGAGCGAATTGGGCGGGAGCTCGGCGGCGGCTAGAGATTTTCGCTCAGAGCTGAAAGTTTAGCGCACACAACTTTTCGCGCTCTAAGGGAAACCGCAACATCAGAGCGGAAAACTGCATATATGGCGTATATGCAGATCGATTTGAGGGAATTTTTACAGGTTGGCCGAAAGTAAGGAATCTGCGGGGGTTGCCGTTTGATCACAGACCCTTAAAAATCCGTTTAAGGGTTTTCAAGGGATGTTCTATGTGCTAGAGATGCTCTTATAGAAAATATGGTTATGTAGATCTAGGTGGTGTACGTACACCCACCAGCTCAATATACCATGTAAATGAATAGAATATATATCTTTATAATTTTTAATACATTTAATTGTTGAATATGATATACCTAAAATGAGTTATATGAAAATTTTGATTTGAATATATATTTTATATTATTTGCATAATACAGGTTTTCATACATAAAAAAAGTATATTGAAAACACTAAGTACTCCTGTGATTTTTTTTCATAAAATTTTGTTTTGGGTTATTTTAGAATAATAAAAAAGTTATATAAAAGTAATAAAGATGTATAATACACTTATGTGTGAGGTATATTGGATGTGGGAGTATGTACACCCGAAAATATATAATAGGAGTCCCTTATATATTTCTTTTCTTTTGAGGGGAGTCAAGCTTTATATAGGAGGGGTATCCACTGATTTCTTGTTTAAGGCGGGTGTTTTGGAAAAGTTTGTAGCAGACACAAACGGCGACCGTCTCATTTAATGACCATGGGGGGTGGGGGAGGGGGCCGTCACTCACTTCATTCCTCTTCTGCCCTCTAGCCTTGTTCGGTTTGCTGCTTTTGCAAGGAGATTAGCAGGGATTGAGGTGGTTTAAATCCCTTGTAAGTCAAAATCCCTGCCAATCCTCTCCAATCCACCTCAATCCACTTGGGAAGGGGATGAACCGAACAAGCCTCCGATAAGATGCCCTGCGGCGGCGGCGGGGGCCGCCGCCGACCAGCCATGAGATCTGGGTGCTTGGTTCGTGAAGCCACGGCTCCGCTGGTTGCGGGGGGCGGAACACTCACTCTTTCGCGATGCCGCCATGGGGAAACGGTGGAGACAGTTGATATTAGAGACGGGATAAAGCGCCGCATCAGTTTGGGGAAAAGACGGCTCCTTTGTGATGTAAGTCAGCTCCGACCATGCCGACCTATACTTGTGTTTACCAGATCTTTGTTTTGGATGATACGGTACCAGATCTGAATCATTCATTTGTTCCTCTGACGGTTGGTGCATTCCATAGATTGGTTCATCTCTGTTTTCTCTTTCTTCATATCTTCGTGGATAGGCATGAAATAAAACTTTATTTTGTGTGCAATATTGGGTGCCGTGGATAGAATCAAGCATTTCCTGTTTGATTGTTACAGAAGAAAAAGGGGGAAAGTTTGAGTTTTTCTTCGTTTTTCTGTTCGGTGGTTATGGAATGAACCACAAAAATGTTCGAGATCAATTAAAAAATCAGTGGTTAATTCCCATTTGGTTGGTACGAAAGAATCCTTAATAATCTTTTTGATTGATAACAGTATTTAGTTGTCATGGAGAGAGTCCCATTTTGTGTGTGTGTGTGTGTGTGTGTGTGGGGGGGGGGGGGGGGTGGTTATCTCTGTTCAGTT
>JAPCYS010000150.1:0-17871 GCA_028641055.1 Alopecurus myosuroides | reverse complement strand
GACTCCCAATCGATCAATCGGTAGCGGCTCCTAGCAGAACGTGCCGACTCGCAAGTGCCATAGAGTCATGACGACATACCTTCCAATGTGACTTTCATCTGAGTTCCTTTTGCCTCACGATATACCTTGTCGAACTATAGGCGAATTATCGTCATACATTAAATAGCTCAACTCTCTTCTCGGTCCGTGATATATGATTCATCTGACTAACTCTTAGTCAATAGACTCAGTTAACACTTAACCGAGTCACGCATGGCCATGCTTACGGAATCATATCACTCGAGAGGGCCTAGAGAATATCTCTCCATTCGGAGGGGCAAAATCCCATCTTCATTATCCACATCACGCAGTTTGCTTCTCATTCAACCTGAACTCTTCCTTTATAACTGCCTTGTCACGGAACATCGTTTGACAGAACCTAAGTCGGTGATCCACAGCTCGGATTATGCGACAACCTCAGGTCTAAGGATTACATTGATTGAGACATGCAAATGACGACTTACTCGTTGCATCTCAATATGGGTCAGTCCGACTTGCTAAACTCTTTAGTAGAGTCTGTGAACGTTGGAATGGCATCGCCATGCCCATGACAAGTGGAACCGGGTCATCAGCCAACACTCACATTAGTCTAGGGTGTGTGTCCAGCACAACCTTAATGACCAAGGACAATTTAGCATGAACAACATGAATACATAGTTCCACAATCGAATCACATATTCAATGACATATATCAGATGTTCAAAACAAGGACGAATTTATAAATACATTGGGAATTACATCATACATGATTGCCTCTAGGGCAGATTCCCAACAGTCTCCCACTTGCACTAGAGTGAATCATCTCGACAGCATATGTCGAGGCATCGAATTCCCATACCTCTCATGTGCGCCTCATGCTTTGGTTGTGGTAGCGCCTTTGTCAACGGATCTGCAATGTTTGCATCCGTATGTATTTTGCATAACTTGATATCACCTTGTTCGACAAACTAGTAAATGAGGTGGTAACACATGAGTATATGTTTGTTTTTCGGGTGTTGTCTAGGTTCCTTGGCTTGTGCGATAGCACCATTGTTGTCACAATATACGTCCAAAGTATTGGACGCGCCCTGAACCACACCAACATCCATCAGGAGGTTCCTGATCCAAACAACTTCCTTTGTAGCCTCCGAGGCAGCAATATACTCGGCTTCTATTGTAGATAAAGACACGGTATCTTGCTTGGAACTCTTCCAGCTCATAGCTCCTTCGTTCATTAAGAACACGTATCCAGATTGCGAACGAGAATCATCTGAGTCGGTGAGATAACTCGCATCTGTGTAACCCTTTACACTGAATTCCTCATCACGTCCATAAACTAGGAACATGTCCTTAGTCCTTCTCAAGTACTTAAGGATGTTTTTAACCGCTGCCCAGTGGGCTTCGCCAGGGTCAGCATGGTATCTGCTCGTTACACTTAGAGCATAGGAAACATCTGGCCTAGTACAAATCATGGCATACATGATGGATCCGACTGCCGAAGCATACGGGATCACACTCATCCGACTTCGCTCATCAGTCGTCGAAGGACACCGAGTCTTGCTAAGTTTTACACCATGAGACATCGGTAAGAACCCTTTCTTAGACTCTTTCATTTTGAATTTTTCAAAACTTTGTCCAGATATGTACTCTGACTCAATCCAATGAGCCGCCTTGATCTATCTCTATAGATCCTGATTCCCAGTATGTAAGTCGCCTCACCCAAATCCTTCATTGAGAAACTCCTTTCCAATGATTCTTTGATTTCTTGCAATATCATGACATCATTTCCCATCAGTAATATGCCGTCCACATATAAGATTAGAAAAATTACTTTGCTCCCACTAAACTTCTTGTATAAACAAGAATCATGATCGCTCTTGATGAAGCCAAACGATTTGACTACCTCATCAAAGCGAATGTTCCAACTCCGAGATGCTTGCTTCAACCCATAAATGGATTTATGAAGTTTGCATACCTTGTCAGCGTTAGCCTGATCGACAAAACTCTCGAGCTGTATCATATACACGTCCTCAGTTAAATTTCCATGAAGGAAAGCCGTCTTGACATCCATCTGCCATATCTCATAGTCGAAATAGCCTGCTATGGCTAACATGATCCAAACTGACTTAAGCATCACTACAGGCGAGAAGGTCTCGTCATAGTCAACTCCTTGAACCTGTCGGAACCCCTTCGCGACAAATCGTGCTTTATAGACGGAAATATTTCCATCCATATCAGTTTTCTTTTTAAAGACCCATTTGCACTCGACGGTTCTTGCACCGTCAGGCAGATAAACCAAATTCCAAACTTGGTTTTCATCCATGGACTTTAACTCGGATCTCATGGCTCCAAGCCATGACTCGGAATCAGATCCCACCATCGCTTTCGAATAAGTTGCGGGCTCATTACTGTCTAACAGTAAAACATCACGAGCATTTTGTAATCTGGCAGATCTCCGTGGTTCAGGTGCTGTTACCGGCGTAGGTACCACGACCGGCTCAGCCTCCAAGGCCCTTGCCGACTCCCCCTAGCCGGTTCCTCTCGAATTTCTTCAAGTTGCACTGTGCTCCCACTGACTCCCGGATTGAGAAACTCTTTCTCAAGGAAGACACCGTTCTGAGCAACAAACACTTTGTCCTCTTCTCGGTTGTAGAAGTAGTACCCCAATGTTTCCCTCGGATACCCCACGAAAATACACTTATCCGACTTGGGCGTGAGCTTGTCCGACTGAAGTCGCTTGACAAATGCTTCACAACCCCAAGTCTTAAGAAAAGACAAACTTGGCCTTTTGCTACTCCACATCTCATGTGATGTCTTCTCTACTGACTTTGATGGTACTCTGTTTAGTGTGAACGCTGCAGTTTCTAGACAATAACCCCAAAATGATAAAGGTAGATCTGTCCGACTCATTATTGATCGTACCATGTCCAACAAGGTCCGATTTCTCCGTTCCGATACACCGTTCCTCTGCGGTGTACCCGGCGGAGTGAGTTGAGGAACTATTCCACAACTCTTTAGATGGTCATCAAACTCATGGCTCATGTACTCGCCTCCATGGTCCGACCGAAGAAACTTTATTTTCTTGCCGAGTTGATTTTGTACCTCACTCTGGAATTCCTTGAATTTCTCAAAGGGTTCCGACTTGTGTTTCATTAAATAGATATATCCATACCTGCTCAAATCATCATTGAAGGTAATGAAATACTCATAACCACCTCTGGTTGTCGTGCTCATTGGACCACATACATCACTATGTATAAGTTTCAACAAGTCGAACGCCCTTTCACAACTCCTTGCAAAAGGTGTCTTGGTCATTTTGCCGAGTAGGCATGATTCACATGTCTTGAACGACTCTAAGTCGAATGAAGTTAGAAGTACATCATCATGGAGCTTCTTCATGCGCTTCCAACTTATATGACCAAGCCGACAGCGCCAAAAGTAAGTCATATTTAGATCATTTGGTTTCAACCTTTTCACATTTATGTTATAGACCGATTCACTATCAAGATTCAAAATAAATAACCCGTCTTGAACGGGTGCAAAGCCATGAAACATATATTTTAAATATAAAGAACAACCATTATTCTTAATATTCGACTCATAACCTTGTCTCATCAAACATGAGGCGGAAATAATGTTTCGACTAAGCACTGGAACATAATAACAATTATTCAGCTCCATTAAAAATCCTGAAGGTAAATGAAGTTGCATCGTGCCTGTCGAAGAGTCGTATCAACAAATCCCTCGGGTGATCCGGTAGGGTTTCGAGTAGAGGAACGATGTACGCACTGGTGATCTCGACGACTAACAAAGAGGCAAGATTTACCCAGGTTCGGGGCCCTCGTAGAGGTAAAGCACTTACTCCTGCTTGTCTGATCTGTATTATTGCGAGATAGTCAAGTTGTTACAATGGCGATGCCATGGTGGTGTGTACGGGGTATCCCATGTATTGTCTAGTCTAGTTGTGCCTTGTATCTTCCTCTTATCTTGTCTATATTGGATCCCCTTCTCTCCTCCCTCCTGGTTTTATATATGCAGTCAAGAGGGGGTTACACGAGTCCTAGTAGACTACGAGTAGGAGAGTCTTGCGGGTGGGCCTTCGCTGGGCCTTCTAATAGCGCAGGATAACACCTCTCTTTGGGCCTTGGACCGGGTAGGCTCACCCGATAGGTCCAGGAGTCATCCCCACGTTAGTAGCCCCCGAGTGTTTATTCGACTGAGAATAGTCAGGTAAGCACTCAAAGTTCGTTCTTGATTTTTTCGATTGGTCATTCAATCGCCTGTTTTTGAGGGTGTATACCCTGTGCGCGAAGCGCTCATGTACTCGAGCATCGAGTGATAAATGTGCCTTGTGTTGGCTGTTTTTGCAGAAGGATTTGGCTCAGTCGCTTAGCTCTCCCGAAAGATCGGGGCCAATTAATTGCATCTAGGGAAAAAACGGTTCTGACCTACACGAATTCGAGACCTCCGACTCGAATCCGGCGAGGTGATCGTTGCGACTGGGCCGTGCAGATCTTACCGAGTCGAACTTAACTTAAAGGGGTACCCGGTGCGTCCGCTAGGATTTTTCTTCGTATTGTTGACACAGAAAATTTACCCGAGGACGCAGCTTGAGTGCGATTCTAGGCCCACATGAGAGATCCTCGGGTCTTACCTTCGTACTTGAAAGAATACGACATCCATATGTGCCTAGTCGGCCGAACGATCCAGGATAAGACAGATGTGTAAGTACATCGTAAGGTAGAGTTGCGGGAGCCGCATACTCGCGATTTTACCTTGGTCGCATTTCTGCGATTTTTCGGGTGAAGAAATCTTCCTTTTTTTCTTGATCTTGTGCAAAAGAGATTTCGCGTTTATGAAGCTTATACGAAAGAAGTTTTTGTGTCAATGTACTTGCATGAAAGATACTTCGTGTTGAAATGCCCATACGAAAGAGATTCCGTGTCAGGGTGTCCATGCGAAAGAAATTTCGCGTCTTGATGTGCCCATACGAAAGAGATTTCGTGTCAGGGTGTCCATGCGAAAGAAATTTCGCGTCTTGATGCTTATATGAAATAGATTTCGCGTGTCATGAGGTGCGCAATGACGTCACCGCACACTCGGCTGCTCCCGATGGGACGTGACGTTGTGGGGCAGGTCACGAAGGGCCCATCGTGTCAGCTTTTGATCGGATGCGATGGAGGTATACTCGACACGTCGGAGGGAGTCGACGCGGTGGAGATGTACTCGACACCGCGGACGGAGTCGACGATATGGAGGTGTATTCGACACGGCGGATGGGGTCGACGAGGAAGTCGTGTAGTCGACGATGCAGACGGCGTCGACGCGGTGGAGGTGTACACGACACGGCGGACGAAATCGACGCGGTGGAGGTGTACACGACACGGTGGACGGAGTCAACGCGGTGGAGATCGTGTGATTGACGCGGACGTGGCGGATCACGCTGGGAATGGTGCGGGTCGAAATGGCCATTTCGGTGCAGATTTTGCTCTGGTCTCAAATGGTTTGGGCTCAAACGGTGGCAACAGCCTTGTGGAACGGAGCGGTGCGGGCCTACGAGAATAGTGGCCTGGGGCGGTGCGGTTTGGTCCCAGAGAAAACAAGACACGAACGGGCTGAACCCGCGGTTCAGACCCGCACCAGCCATTCGGGGCCAAGTTCTCCGGCCTCGATTCCCCTTCCCCTCCCCTATCTTCATCCCCATGGCCGCAGTCTAGGGCTTCCAGCACGTGTCCCCATGGCCGCCGCCGCCTAGGACCGATTGCTCCCCATGGCCGCAGCCTAGGGCTTCCGGCACCTGTCCCCATGACCTGCAGTAGAAACAACACCGCCCTCCCTTGGCATCTTGCAGCCGCCGCCTCAACGACTTCTTGGTCGCCGCCGCCCATTCGACGCCTCCTCCACACGGACGCAGGTTCTCGTGCTTTTCAACCTTGCACACTTTTATTTCCCATGTCACTTGACTAGAACACCATGATCTATGAGAAAATTATGAGGGCAGTGAATACAGCCAGGGACAGCTCTGAGGTGTCTGTGCCTTGTTACCATCCTGCACCTGAAAGAATAGCCTCCATCTGATCGACCATTGAAAAATTAGCTAGCTATACATGTAATGCTCATTTAGATGTGCTAACCTTGAATTTAGATGCTATGGGCTACATTAGCTCCTTTTGGCATATTCATAATACAGAAAGTCACAGATTATTCTTTGCCTTTGTATTACTATCTTAAAGATTCTTAAGTCGTTCAATTCAATGTTTCAAGCAAAAAACTTTGCATATGCTGAAGAGTTGGTGATCAAGTAGGGATCCAAACCATTCGTTTAAGAGCTTGATTTTAGAATGCATAATATGTAGATAATGCAGAACTGCCTCCCCTGTTTCTGCTCCTGCTCCTGCTCTGTTTTTGCTGGCCTGCCCCTAGCTTGAGTTGTTCTTGCCACAGACAGAGGAGTAGAACAGCTAAGCAGCAACATAAGAATATTTCTCCATTTCCCATTTTGTTTTCCGGGTGGCTTGGTGTTTTTCATATACACACAACTCACGTCCTAGGTGGGGGCTGATTCTTGATTAGTTATTTTCCTCTTTGGAGTTTGCCCATGCCCCAAGGTTTCTGCTGGAGCTTTGCTTAGCGCCTTGTTTGTCCCTTGGAACAAAAGGTGCTACCAATCTGTGATCATTTGTTACACTTTCATCAAGATATACACTCTTGTCTAGCTACACTTTCATCAAGAAATATTGTGCTTGCTTTTGGCTGCAGGTGCAACAAAGTGTTGGAATTTTGTATGGGCTATGTATATGGGCTCACATGTCTAGCCCACTAAGCCCACTAAAATCCTGAAATTGTCATGGCCCATTCATGAATAATAAGTGGAGTGAGTGGGACTAAAGTTTAGTCCCACATTGCTAGTTTGGAGAGAGTGGGAGCACCTTATAAGGTGAGCCATTCTAGCTCATGTATGAGTAGGTAAGGCAAGAGGAGAGGTGTGCCACACGCGCGCTCCTCCTCCTCCGCCGCCCGCCTCGCCACGCCTCGCCTCGTCACGACACGTCACGACGCGCCGCGGGTTGCGGGAATGAGCCGAGCCGAGAGCGTTTATTTTGTCGATTGGGAAAACTTAATGAGTCATTAATTTGGTAATTAACGGACGCGTTAATTCCAAAACCGTTTCCGTTTCCTTTCTGGATCGTGGACCGACTCAGACGTGGGGTTACGCCCACGTCTCTCCCAGCCCGCATATAAATACGCGCATACGGTAAACCCTAGCCGCCACTTCGTCTTATGGTTTCGCACCACCGTTCCAAAGCACTGCGCCGCCAATCAAGTCTTCTCCATCCCTCCTTCCGGCGTGCACCGCGAGAAGGGACAGCAGGCCTCCGGAACCCCGCCTCTTGTGATCCTGTACGGGAGAGGGGCGATCAGGTTTTTGGGGAGCGCACTCGCGCGACTGCTGACGGCGACGACTTCCCCGACGACGACTTCTTCCCCGACCTCGGCAACCTCTTCATCAACGACATGGCCGACACTGGGGACAACAACAACGGCGGTGCCGCTACCGCTCCATCGTACGTATCTCTCTTTCATCTGTATGAGATGTTACTGCAATTCGTATGTCTAGTACTTGCAATAGATTGTATCAATCTGTCTACTGTGCTAGATCTAGACGTTTGCATAATTACTGTATTTGCTACTGTCGCAATTCATCTACTGCTATTTCGAATTAAATCATGTGCTAAATTGCTAATATATTCAACACAAAGAAGCTGGGATCTTCGACCATGAATTGTGGTTCTTGCATGAAAGCTCAGAAATGTAGTCGTCCAACCACAATGAAATGGTGATGAGGAAGATTGACGGCCATCACTGCCCACTAGGATGCTCTAGACCTTTCCAATTTTTTCTTGTGTTTTGGTGTATATATAATTCCAAGCAGTGTGTACTTTATGATGTACGTGTTTTGGATGATTTTACAGATTTTATAGAGTATATTCATTATATATTCTCCATTTTTTGAAATTGCAAAGCTAACTGCGAGGGCTAGCTTTGAGGTTGCAAGGTCTAGGCATCAAGCGCCATGCAATAGGTACCAGCGTCGAACGCCATCGTCAGTTCTAGGCGAGACAACATCCCCATGGTCTGAACCCGCGGGTTCAACCCGCATGGACCATGTGGTCTGGTGCGGGTGCGGTGCAAAACTTTCATGGTGCGGTGTGGTGCGGATCAGTTGAATAATTAATTGGATTGGAGTGGGCTGTGGGCTGGGTAATAGCATCGGAATCATGTTGTGTGGGGTGGATTAGGTGCAGTTTTGTCCCCATTCCCAGCGTGAGTGGCGGAGTCGCACGACGACGTGGAAGTCGTGTAGTTGACGCGGACGCTCAGCCACCGAGTCCACACAAGAAGATGGGCCCGAAAAGTCTTCAAGATGTTCTGATTTCGCGAATTTGCCCGCGTTGTCGTATGCGTCTCGTCGAGGCGTACAAGTTTAATGTTTTGTTTTTCTTCATCCAAGTTAATATGCGGTTTGTACGACCACAATAAGGGCCTGGACGAAGAAATCTGACAGATCTCCTCACGTACGCGGCCATCGTGTCAGATGCTTCCGACGCGGTAGTACGCCGAGTGCGCGCGTAGCGCTCGCCGGTTGCGCGACCAACGCTCATTGGGTGCGCGGCCAGCGCTCCCGATGGGAGTAGCCCCCGAGTCTATGTGCGATTATTTATAATCGGGCATAGACTCAAAGATCTTCTAGCGTCGCTTATTCGATTTATCGGGTGCACGGCAGTGCTCCCGATGGGAGTAGCCCCCGAGGCTATGTTCGACTCGCAGAGTCGTACATAGGCTCAGGTTGTTCTGAAACTAACCCCGCGTGCTTGTCTTCTGTTGGCTCGCGGAGGAGGACATGCGTCGATTCCCGGAGGAGGTTATATATCGACTCCGAGCGGAGGATCTGTGTCAACTGTCGAGTATCGACTCCGAGCGGAGGATATCTGTCGACTCCAAGCGGAGGAAATGTGTCGACTGTCGACTCCGTGCGGAGGATATGTGTCGACTCCGAGCAGATGATTGTGTCGATTGTCGACTCCAAGCAGAGGATTGTGTCGATTGTCGAAGTTCCAGCCGACGTTGTGGTTCCTGCGTTGCAGTTGCAGCCATATAATCGGATGTGGTTAAATAATGTAACAATAGTGCTGTGTCTAGCAAAATGTACAGAACAAACTGTTGCTCGGGTTAATCTTGGTTGTGAACCAACAATCTATCGACTCACAGAGTCGAGTATGGCCTATTGTAGGCAATGATTTGACCCTACGCGACACTTTTGCATCGTACGTTGTGCCCTTTCGTTAGCCTGACAGCCATTGTCTATGCTCCTTACCGACCTGTCAGTTACTGCTGCAAACCGGGTCGGAGTCAAGGGTCGACGTCAGACGGTATCAACTACTCGGGTTGTAGCGTGTAAATGCGGTATTGTAGCATGCAGCATGGCGGGTCTCAAGTATTCATGTAGTTTGCGGGGTGCAGCCCCCGAGTGTCAGGTGTAGCTTCACAGCAGATTATAAACATAAAAAGATAATTTTGTCGAATCGTATAAGAGGAACTTATCTTTGTATGACACTGCCGTAGTCGACGAGGCGGTGCCGAGTGATGGAGTCGACAAATATCGCCGGAATTTATTAAACGGACTCGTGTGTCGAGTGCGGCTGTTTCGCGCCTCAGCCCCCGAGTGTCGAGTGCGGTTGCGGCGAATTCTCGAGTGTGTCTAATTTGCAGCACAGCCCCCGAGCAACGAGTGTGGCTGCGGTGAAGGACAGACCCCGAGACGCTTAGTCGAGAGAATTCGATGCACCGGAGTTGTGCGGCGGACCGAGTCGACGCGGCGGAGTCGCGATGTTTGTCCGAAGGACTCGACGCGGCGGACCGAGTCGACGCGGCGGAGTCGCGATGCTTCCCGAAGGACTCGACGCGGCGGACCGAGTCGACGCGACGGAGTCGCGATGCTTCCCGAAGGACTCGACGCGGCGGACCGAGTCGAGACGGCGGAGTCGCGATGATTCCCGAAGGACTCGACGCGGCGGACCGAGTCGACGCAGCGGAGTCGCGATGTTTTCCCGAAGGACTCGATGCGGCGGACCGAGTCAACGCGGCGGAGTCGCGATATTTGTTGTGTGTACACGGAGGGCCATGTTTATGTCGATCCCCCGGGCACTGGTATTGACGCGGGATTACCACGGCAGACGTTACTAGGGGTAACTTACTTTGGGGCAAATCGCCTCTGGTGTTTGGGAGAGGGTTTAGCTCAGGGGAAATCATGTTGGATGGTGATCCGGTAGCTCGGGCTGCAATGTCGCCGAGACTCTGATCTAGGGTTACAACTATCAACTCTCGTATTACTAGCACACTCGAAGATCTGGAAAAACTCGATGTCTCTCTGTCCCAGGAGCCGGTTTATATATTACCCGGCCCTCTGACTTCCCATACAAGGCACACCCAAAATCCTACCCGGAATACACACATAACCCTAGGTTTCCTAATCGTGGCCCCCAAGGCACGGATTACAAGATCCTCGCTCCCCTTTGTGCCTTCTAGAAACTCCTCCATTGGGCCGAGTCTTGTGTGATTTCCTTCTGGCCGGGTTTTTGCCCAGGCCTGGGCCTACCGGGTTATCATCCCCCTAACAGTAGTCCCCAGAATAGCTTGGGCATCTTGGGACCAACCATGAAGCGCACGCTATTCCCTGCAAAATAATAGACATTCATATCCATAACTCACCGGGTTAGATTGCTTTAACTTCAGCCAGGTCTGCTCTTTAGGCAGTCCATATAATAACCCAGTTTCACTCGTGCCAGGATGTCATTTTCCGGGTTAACACTCCAAGGAAACATAATATGACCCGGCATCCATACCTCTATCGGCTAGTCCGAGTAACAATACCTTAAACCCGACTCACTCAACCAACTCAACTTATCCGGATATCACGCAATAATTACCCCGATTCTTATCCCCAAATTCTCGGGCCAGATCAAATCTTTCCGGAAATCACTCAATCTTACCATTAAGCCCTAGGGTTTTCCCTGCGCCTATAAATAGGCCCGGGGAGGCTAACCCTAAAATCTCCGAACGGTCCATTTCCTATTCATCTTCCTCCTCCCGCTCATCCTCTGCGCCCGCGAGCCCAAGGCCAAACGCTAACCGCTGAGGCCGCGCTTGCGCCACCGAGCTCGCCGCCAGCCGCCGCCTAGCGCCACCGTCTAGCACCTCTGTGTCCGCGCTATCACACCCGCCAGATTCCGCATCGGAGAACAGGCTCGCCATTGGAACCCTAAGGAACAGCTCGAGCTTTTCAGGCCGTGCGCGCACGCCGTCACCGGGCCGCCGCCACCGGGCAAACCAAGCTCCGCCTCTGCATCCGGTAAGCCCCAGTGGATCTGGATCTAAGTTTTACCCTTTCCAATCTTAGATTGGTGTTCCTCACGAATCTTATCCATGTTTCTCCGCCATTGCTCCGCTAGCTAGATGCGTTCTTCTTAAGTCTCATATTCGTTCGCGGTCAACCTTACCTAGATCCATTTCCGTATTCCTTGCAAACATTTAGCTCTTTATCTCTCTTTTCTTGCTACATCATTAGATGCGTTTTCCTAAATTTTTGGATCCTTACTTACTTGTGCTCGATTTGATCTAGATCCTCTCTCATGGCGCCCAAGGTTAGCACCAAATCCAAGGGGAAAAACCCGGCTTCGAAGCAAAAGCCGGGTCAGTCGATTTCCGCCAACTAGGCGAAGTCGACTGTCACGAAGGCAAAACTCGAGGAACTAGCCGAGTCTGGGGTTCTGCCCGCAGAGTCGGACATCCATTGGAGGACGCCTGGTGAGGAGACCCGGCCCTCACCCGGTCCAGGTGAGGTAATTGTCTTTCTTGAACACGTGATCCGGGGTTTCCGCCCCCGTGTCATCCTTTTTTCCGTGACCTCCTAGATCATTACAAACTCCGGGTTTTTGATATTGGCCCAAACTCAATGTTAAACATTTGCCACTTCATAGTTCTTTGCGAAGCCTATCTCTGTATTCCCCCAAACCTCGCTTTGTTCTTGGAATTATTTCAATGCAAACCCTGCCGAGAGAGCACGGACGGGCCCCTCCTAGTTTGCGCGGGGGGAGGGGGGGTACCCATTCAAAGACGTAAAAAATCTCTGATGCCGACTCTCAGTCTTCACACTCATGTGAAGCACTGGCAGAAGACCTTTTTCTACTGCCGAGACACATCCTCACCCGGCCAAAAGCCGTTGCCGGGTTTCTCCTCCGAAACTTTATCTCTCTCCGACAATCTTAATTCATTCGCCCCTGATGCCGATAGACAATCTATCTAGCCCCTCCTACATAAGCTTGCCGTGTTAGTAGCCCAGGGCCTTATTGGGCTAAACTTGATCAAAACCTGGGTCAGTTGCCGGATCCAGCCAAATAGTGTTCGCCCAAAGCTTATCTGCGAGTATTCCGGCCACCTTACCGATTCTCTCCGATACTCGGAGAAATCATACCTGGCAGCAGATGTAAACAAGGCTATGAAGAACTTCTTGGCCGAAAAAGTTGATGTCATTAAGAGCATCTCCGGACTCGGCCCTTCACGCGCTCTAACCCGGCTCCTCCAGTAAGAACCGACTATTACCCTTCTTTCCGAATGATCTGTCCTATGTACATGTACTAACTTTTGTCTGTTGTTTCTCACCCAGGAAACCGATGCATTCAGGAAAATTGTCACCCCTCCCCCTTCTGAAAACTTGGAGGAGGAGGAGGAGGAGCCGACTGACAGCGATGGAGGTACTTCCGGATCTCGGCTCAATAAATACTTTGTTAGCCTATTAGACAAAAATTCTTCTCCTTCCGACAATGCCCCACCATCACCAGCGTTGGATGATAAAGACGGCTCTCAATCGGAGGAGAGAGAGGCAGAGCCGGAGATAGAGGTTGGCCAGAAGAGAAAACCCAGGAAACTTGTTTTCAAGGTGCCGTACTCTTCCATGACCTCAGAGCCGTACTCCTATGCCAATATGTGCAAACTCAACAGGTATCTAACTACTACATCATCTCTGAAGGACACGGTCCCAGCCAAGCGACGGGCAACCCGGACTTCTCCGGGTGATGATCCCCTCCATCCCGGGATCCCTATGTCGCCCGCTCGCCGAGTCGGTACTCCTTCCACTTACTCTGCCTATATTCCTCGAAAATATCCATCTCCAAATCATCCATTAGCTGGACAACTTTGGGTCTCACTTTCCAACTCTTTATCAGCGTCCTCCGGGTCTAGCAACGATCTTCCAACCGACTGTGTCATAAATACCGGGTAATTCACATGTCTCGTTCGCCAATGTCTTTTAACTTCCGCATTTCCCTCTATTGTTCACTAACTTTTTGTTTTCCTTTCCTCAGAGCCAAGGTTACCCTTAGTGACCAAGAGGAAACCCCTGCTGATGACCCGACTATGGAAGACCCAAAGAGTGCTACCAAGCCCCCGTTTGTCGAAAACAAGATCCGAAAGACACGGCCATTCCCATGGCCGAGTCTCCTCTGCCCACACATCACTCGGCTGACCCCGACGTCGAGTTCCTTGGGTCGCAAAGGGCATCTCCTGCTCCCAACACCCAGGCAACCAGGGTCGACCCGCTGAAACAGGAGGCAACCCCACCACCGGGTAACCAGAACCCCAGCTCTTCCAGGCCGTCTCTTAGCGGCCTTGACTTTGAAAAGGTGTTGGGGGGAGTACTACTCTCTGAAAGCAGCTGAAAAGGATATCATTGAGTCTCTAGTAGCTGAGCATCAGGTAACTTAACTAATACTATGTACATACACATCCTAGTCCCTAAGTTCCGGGTGAACTGTCATAAGTTTACTCGGTACTTTTGTAGCTATATAACCGTTCTCGTGCAGCTTTATACTATTGCCGACTGACGTTTCCCTATCTGTTTTCAGGATTATGTGACCCGGACGGACGAAGTTTTGGCGAAAACCAACGAACTCTTGAGGGTTGAGACCAATCTTCGTGAAGAGCTGGAGGCCGAGGTCAAAGATCTTTCTAAGGAGTGCAAGAAGTACAAGAAAAAACTCCATAACACTGAAGGACTTTTGAAGAAACTTTCGATCTTTATTGCCGACACTTACAACTCCATCCTTGGTAAATCACACCTAATCTCCTGATTATCACTCGGATTTCTCGTTTTGTAGGGTCTTTTAACCCGGGTCTCACCACTTTTATTTTCTTTTCACTCTGCGGGTCCGGGTGAAAAAGCTGAGGATGAAGATGATATCGAGAAGCTAAAGACACTCAAGGCTATTATCCGGCAATTCTCGGTGGGGACCAAGTGGACCCTGGAGGCTGTGAAGTGGACCGTCACTTATGGTGGCGTATCTCAGATGCTTGAGGCGTGCTCAACAATCCCTGCCTGGATTGATCTTTGGAGGCGCTCAGCATGCCGCGTTGGGGTGATCCGTGGTTTAGCGTTGGCCAAAGCCTACTATCCGAAACTTGAGCCGGCAACGCTAGTGAACGGGTTTCCTGAGTTTAACACTGATGGTTTGAGGTTCTCAGCAAAAGACCTCAAAGCCATCAATACTCAGATTCGTCACTCGGCCTGCCTGATTGCCGAGAAACTGGACGTAAACAAGCTCACCCCTCCGTATGACGCTGACGATAAGCCGGTACGCTCTGATTTACCTGCCCCCTTTGATATGTTGGCTCGGTACCATGAGGAGGTTGCCAAGAGGAAAGCCGCGGCCAACTCTGCGCCAACATCAACGACTCCAGTTGTCCCTCCTCCTGCCCGTGCTGATTCCACGGTTGACCCGAACACAGAGGCGGGGAAAGCTGCAGTGGAGGGCGCTGAAGACCCGGCTGCCAAGACCACCCTTCAAGATTCGGCTATGGACCCGAGTAATGTTCTCGTCTTTTATCCACGAACGCTTATTCGGCCAATGGGCATTTGTAATATGCCCGCTACACTTGTTCATTTGATAGTGCGCCTATGCACTTTTGATACTACTCCTTTGGTTTGTAATACGTTTAAATTTCTATGGCTTTGATGGCCCTCCTGGTCATCCCTTCAGTATGCACTTTTGAACCTTTTGTTTGCATATTTTTGCTTTTCTACCTTTGTTGCAATAACTGCCGATTTTTGTGTTTTGGGGTAAGGTCAAGTTTCCTTCCAAGTCCCCAAGACCCGGTTTCCGGGTCTTAGGATTTTTGGACTGGGTGAACTTTGCTTCTTAAGTCCCCAAGTCCCCAAGACTCGGATTTTTGAATTTGAGTTCATTAGCTAGGTAACTTGTGCTTTATTGAGTCCCCAAGTCCCCAAGACTCGGATTTTGGAGCCTAGGGATTTGTGGCTTAAGAAAACTCCATGTCCGGCTAACTCCCCAACTATGAGATTATTTGAAGTTATGCTTGATATACTATGAGTTTCCGGCTTTTTGCTTTTTACTCCGCATAACTTGTGGTTTAGATGACCCTTTTGACCCCCTTTTCTGTAAGCCGGCTTTCGCGTGGATACTCAATGTTGCTTAAAGCTCTATGAAAAGAGGGCCAGGCAAGTCCCCATGGGCATCATGACTGATTGAATTTATAGGCTAGCAATCATGCCACTTTTTTGCGAGTCACATCAAGTTTAAACAAGAAAGGTCAAGAAAAGTTTGGCTTTATTGTCCAGGTTATGAGATTGCGACCGTACTTATTACAAGTAATCAGCCCTCATACCTTGATGGCATCGCGGCCGGGTCTGAGTTTGTAACTGTGCTATTCAAGCAATCAGTCCCCAAGACCTAAGTATATACTACGCAATACTAGGTTTTACAGATAACTTAAAAAGAAATGAAAAAGAGGATATAGACCTAACACTATATTTCTCATAACTCGATAACTATAACTGATTAAATGTAATGTACTTATCTGATATAAATCATGATTAGACATAGAAAAAACATGCAAACGAAAAAAATACAAGAAGAGTAAGAACCATAATGATTTAACCATCTCTTTATTGATATGAAAAGGTTAAGTCAGCATGCCGCCTCATTAAAAACCCTCCAGTCCCCTTAGGCACCCTGGATAGGAAAAGAGTGCGTCTGAAACCTGCTGCATGTTACATCGTGCAATATAACTTGGAAATCAAGTCTATGCTAAGTATAGTAGGGACGTAGCTGAGCCACGTTCCATGGTCTCTCTTGCTCTTGCATAGATGAAGTGGTATGGGTGGTGTCATTGACGGTATCCGACTCTTCCCTTGCATCTATCAAGTAATATGATCCATTGTGCAAATTCCGTCTTATGATGAACGGGCCCTCCCATGGGGGAGATAACTTGTGCTTTCCCTCCTTGGATTGCACTAGGCGTAGCACTAGGTCTCCTTCCTGGAAAACCCGGGTCTTGACCCGGCGGCTGTGGTATCGCCTTAAGTCCTGCTGGTATATGGCGGATCTCTCCAATGCTTGCTCTCTGTGCTCCTCTAACATATCCACAACGTCTTGCCGGGTCTTCTCGTTTTCAACTTCCATGTAGGCCACCACTCGTGGATAATCATGGATGATATCACTCGGAAGAACTGCTTCTGCACCATAAACCATAAAAAAGGGGTCATTTGTGTAGATCTGTTAGGTGTGGTGTTAATTCCCCAAACCACGGAGGGTAACTCCTCAACCCACGCTCCAGCAGCTCTGAGACACGGGACTCATAGTCGTGGTTTCAAGCCTCGAAGTAACTCCTGGTTTGATCTTTCCACCTTCCCATTGGCTTGCGGGTGGGCCACGCAAGCTACATCAAGCCGGACACCATTGTTTCCACATAATTTCTCCATCTCTCCTAAGGACATGTTGGTCCCATTGTCTGTGATTATACTATGAGGATACCCAAACCGATAGATGATTTTCTTCAAGAACTTGACAGCTGTAGCCGCTTCACAATTTGTATCTGGAATGACTTCGACCCACTTGGTAAACTTATCAATAGCCACCAAAAGATGGGTCTTTTTGCAAGGAGACATGTGAAAGGGGCCTACCATGTCCATACCCCAGATCGCAAAAGGCCAAGTCAATGGGATTGTTCATAGCTCCATAGCTGGCACATGCGTTTGACGAGCGTACCTTTGACATCCATCACATCTTGCCACCAAGCGCTCCGCATCTGCTAGCGCCGTGAGCCAGAAAAAACTATGTCGATATGCCTTAGCCACAAGGGACCTTGTGGACGCATGGTGCCCACAATCGCCTTCATGGATCTCCTTCAATATCTGACGTCCTTCTTCTGGGGTTACACAGCGTAAAAAGACGCCTGTAGCACTTCTCTTGTAAAGCTCACCGTTAATGATGGAGTAACCCTTGGCTCGTCTTAGGATTTGCCGGGCTAGCACTTCCTGCGATGGTAACTCTCCTCGTGATAAGAACGCCAGGAACGGCTCGGTCCACTCTGGAATAGCGCATACTGCGGCTACAAACTCTGAATCCGGGTCTTGGTGTGCTAACTCTTCTTCAGACTCGGTTTTGACAGAGGGCCGCCATAACTCGTCCAGGAAAACATTAGGCGGAACCGGCTCTTGACGCGAACCGAGTCTCGCAAGCGCATCTGCTGCCTCATTCTTCCGCCGATCAACGTGCTCCACTTCATACCCGGAAAAAGACCCGGCTACCCTGTCCACCTCTCCGCGGTAAGTCGCCATTGTCGCATCTTTTCTGTCCCATGTACCTGAAACCTGCTGTACGACGAGATCCGAGTCTCCATAGCATCGTATGCGTTTAATATTCATCTCTTTTGCCACTCGTAATCCATGTAGAAGGGCCTCATACTCGGCCACGTTGTTGGAGCAGTCAAAGTGAATTT
>JAPCYS010001393.1:0-17882 GCA_028641055.1 Alopecurus myosuroides | reverse complement strand
GCCTTTACACTAGAGTCTTCGGTGTGACTTTTGCACGAAAGGCCCAAACAGATAGAATTTGGGGTGTGGGTATGAATACCCCCTCCCCTTATTCTTCCTCCAGTTAGCGCAATCAGAATTGAATGATCCATTAATTGAGCTCACCTACCTTGCTAGATCTCCCAATCCCTCCACCCAAACTTGTTGATCTTCGGAGGATTGAAGGAGAAGTCCCCATTCTACATATTCACCAACCGTTTTTCCATTCCCCACCATTTGCTTGAGGGATTCGAGTCTAGGGTTTCCTTGTGGAAAACCTAGACCCCGTTGGTACTCTGTTGGTGATTGTTGGTGATTCTTGGGAGCCCCCAATTTGGTTGTGCGTGTTTACGTCTCAAGCTCATTGTAAAGGACCCTATTTGTGCCTCAAAGGGAATCAATAGTGGAAGGTGAACTAGGCCTTTGTGGCGAGGTTCATCGGAGGATAGGATGAGGCCTTTGTGGCATTGAGTAGGCTTTGGTGGCGAAACTCACACGCCTCCAACGAGACGTACTTCCCTCAAAAGGAGGGACTCAGGATTATATCCTTGTCTCTACGTGCTTGCGTTATCGGTTACCTCGTTCCCTGTCCTTTACTTTATGTTTGTGTCCTGTTTATTGTTGTTCTTGTCATATAGGTAAATTCATCATAGTTCCCTATCTAGAGAATTTACTTTGTATCAAGCCTAAATTGAAAAATACTTAAAATTGGCCGTAGAACCTATTCACCCCCTCTAGGTGCCGATACTATTTTTTCAATTGGTATCAGAGCCTCGGTTCTTATTTCGGGCTTAACCGCCCAAGAGTTTAGTATGGCCATCAGAGAGGAAGCCTCGGGGGCCGTGGCACCAGCCACCATGAACGATCTCAAGGAATTTCAAAGCTCCTTGAACTCCTCCATGGAGGCCCAAATCAAGGAGTTGCGTGAGTTGATGGCGCAACTCTTGGAAGCCAAAGCCCCAGCATCCCCATCTTCAGTTCAACCGGAAGTCATTCTGGATGACACGGGTGATGAGGATAAGGGTGGAGAAACTAAAAATGAATCTCCCTCCTGTAAGGACAAAACTTCTAAGGGAAAGGATGGAAAGGAAGATTACCAAAATGTCGAAGGATGGTACTCTTCCAACCCTCCTATCCCACATCCTCATATTAACACAATGGGAGATCCTCCTAAAATTGATGCACATACTTTTGGTCAATGGCGATAGTATGTGAAAACTCACTTGAACTCTTCCTGTATTGAGCTTTGGAGGGTTGTTAAAGATGGATACAAGCCTCATGAACCTAAGAACTTGACAAGAAGAGAAGTGGTAGATTGCCAACTCAACTACACCGCTTTGTGGATGATTCAACAAGCCGTGGGTCCAAACCATATGCATCACCTTTAATAATACTCCACCACCAAAGAAACATGGGATGCTCTTATCTCCATGTATGAGGGCAATGAAACCATGAAGAGGAATATGTATGATACCTTGAGCAATGAGGCTAAAGGTTTCTATATGCATGATGGCGAGAACAATGAGGACATGTAACGAAGACTCAAGACCCTTGCAACCGATTTTAATGGTGTTGGCGCCACTCATATTGATGATGCTTGGATCAAGAGAAAGTACGTGAGTTCCCTCATGCCATTTGAGGATGTGGACTTGAAGAGCCTTCAAGGAATACACAACTATCACCTAATGACCTTAACCGAGGTTATGCAAGAGATGTGCTCTTTACAAGTTCAAACAAAGAATGGTCTTGGCACTCATGATCGTGCTAGAATGCACAAATGAGCCTCTATTTCTTTGAAGGCCAAGGTAATGACCAAGTTGGTGGACCATCAAGAAGAGTTTGAATCTATTGAAGACTTGGACCCATTGAAAGATCAAGATTATGATCCCGTGCTTAAGGACTTCGTTGCTCTTGTTGTGCAAAGGTTTTGGAAGAATCCTCCCAAGGCCAAGGCATATGTTGAGGAGAAGACCAAGTTAAGTTATGGAAAGGAAGGGACTCAAAAAGCGAAAGATTGTTAAAATTGTAAATACAAGCGTCATTTTGTTGCCGAGTTCCCGTTTGAGAATATAGAAAGTCATGGAGGGAAACTTATCCCCAAGGATAGGTCAAAGATCTCTCACAAGAAACCTCTCTTCAGGAAGAAACCTTTCAACAACAAATCACCTTCAAGGTTTGTGCTAGTGACTCAAGAAGAGTATGATTCCAGTGATGATGAAGAAGAATAAACCACAAGTGAAGTGACCGTTAAAGCTATTGCATAATTATGATCATCTCCATGACTCTTTGAATTCACAATAAGAATCTTCCTCAATCCTCCGCCAAGTGCTTCATGGCTAAGGCCTCGGAGGTATCATCTTCTATCATCTCTAGGACTGCAAATGAAAAGAATATCCTTGATAGACTTAGTATAGAAGTTGAAATTGCTTCCTTGTGTTGTTTTATGTCTAACGTGCAAGGTGAGAGCAATAGATACTTTGATCTTCTGATGAGCCAATTGGGATAGGCCCAAGAGGCTCTTGAGAAAAAAGGTGAGACCTAAATAAGTGATGCTATTGAAAAAATATCTCTCACTATGTCTCTGAGGAAGAGCGTGAGGTTTGATTCTGTCTTGAGGAGGAACTTGGAACTATTTAAGAGTCACATAATGAATTAATTTATAAACTCACTAAAGAACGTGACCATGCAACTGCTAAATATAAAGGGCTAAAAAGAAAAAGGTTGAGTTTTGGCTTGGTCATGAAAAACTAACCGAGGAGCTATAGAAGATCACCAAGGCTCACAAGGCCTTGGAGAGTGAGCACTCTACCCTCAGCAAGTCTTGTGAACAAATTCAAACTCAACTTAATCAATGCAATGTTCCTAATACTTCTACTTCTTCTTGTGATCGTGCAAATGTTATTGAGAAGAATGCTAAGTTAAAGGAAGAGCTCGCAAGAATCAAGGGCAAGGGCCCTAGTGTTGAGAAGGTTGTGGATCCTAAGCCACAAGGGGTTGCTCCTAGGACACAAAATGGCAAGCAAGGTCTTGGCTATGTTTCCAAGATCAAGAAGAATAACAAAAACAAGGCCAATCCCGCACAAGTTAAGAAGAATGTTGGAGCGAGTGGTATTGTCATTAGGGACAACACTACTTATAGCAATTCCACGGGTACTAACAATCCACACCATTTCTTATTTTTTTTATCATGGTGTTGTGCAAGATAAATATGTTGGTCCTAGTGAAGGTTCCATTGAGTACTATATTTGGGTTCCAAAGACCCTTGTTGCTAACGTGAGAGGACCCTCCTCGGGTCCTAACTCAAGTTAATGATTTCTTGCATGACTATGCTTCCGGTGGGTGTAAATGGATAATTGACAGTGGATGTACAAGTCATATGACCGGAAGCAAAGATCTTATGACGGAGTTGCGACAAAATATTAATCAAGCAACCGTCACTTATGGAGATAAGTCCAAGTCTAAGGTAATGGGGTTTGGCAAGGTGGTTGTTGCTCATGAGATCACTATTGTTGATGTCATGCTTGTCGAATCCCTTGGTTTCAATTTACTTTCAGTTCATGCTTTAGGAAAGATGGTTTTTGATGGTGCAGGTCTTACACTCGTTGGGAGACCCCAAGAGGAAGGTGTGAAGAGCGTTGCAACAAGTTTTCCCTCATAAATAAACAAGGTTGAAACGACCAATAGGAGGAAGGAGTAACTTCAGATGGTTGATGCAGTTGGGATGGTAGGGCGCACTACCGGTTCAACAACAACGTGGAACCTACACAACACAACCAATTCACTTTGCCCCAGCAAAGTAGTGAGGTTGTCAATCTCACCGGTGTTGCTGATAACAAAGAGGTTAAATGTATGGTGCGGAAAACAGTAGTAAAACAATATGAAAACAGTAGTAGTAGTGTGAAAACAGTGGAAACATTAATTGCAGTGGTTGCATGATCAGTATGAGAAAATGAACCGGGGTCCACAGTTCACTAGTGGTGTCTATCCATAAAAGTTAGATAACATGTGTGGTGAAAAAATTACAGCTGAGCAATTGATAGATATGAAGGCTGCACCATATTGCATATGCATTACACGATGATTACTATGTGATTCATGCGGGAATTACAACAAAATACATAGACCGTCATCCAACTGCATCTATGACTAATAATCCACCCTCCGAATATCATCCGAACAAACATTGGGTATTAAGTTGCAAGCAATCGATAATCGCAGTAAGCAAAGTGTGTAATGTAAACAAAGTAAACATTGTTGTTTTCTCCCTAATGGCAACAACACATCCTCCATCTGTCACTCGAGCACATATGCAAAGGAGGCATGAACCCACTATCGAGCATAAATACCCCCGCTTGGAGTCACTAGCATCTACTTGGCCAAAGCATATACTAACAACGGAGAGCTTGCAAGATCATAAATAACATACACATGAAGATAACATGACACATTGATAACCAAGAGACATAACATTCAACATTCATCGGATCCCAGCAAACACAACATGTATAATTACAATAAGATGATCTCGATCATGTGAGGCAGCTCACAAGATCTAAACATGAGACATAAAGTGGAGAGGACAACCATCTAGCTACTGCTATGGACCCGTAGTCGAGGTATGAACTACTCACGCATCACTCCGGAGGCGGGAATGGTGGTGTAGAGCCCTCTGGTGATGATTTTCCCTCCCGGCAGGGTGCCGAGGAGAACTCCAGAACCCTCCCGGTCTTGGGTTGACGATGACGGTGGCCTCAGGTGTTTTTTGTGGAATGGTATATATTTAGGGTCAACATATGGGGGGAATATATAGGCGAAAGGGCGATGGCGGTGGACGCCCGAGGGGCCCACACCACCCTAGGCGCGGCTAGGGGATGCGCCGCCCTATGGTGTGTCCCCCCTCCGGGCCTCTTCGGGACTCCGTGGAACCTTTGGGAATTCTAAGACTTTCAGGCTTCAAATTTTCCAATTCCGAGAATATTTCCAGAACAAATTTTGTGAAACTAAAAACAACATAAAACATGGAACTAGCTATGTGGTATCTTGTCAATAGTTTAGCCCCGGGAAATCAATAAAAATGACATAAACTGTAAGGAAAACATGTAGCAAATAGCATGAAAACAACATGGAACATCAGAAATTAAGGATACGTTTATGACGTATCAGATTTTTCTTCTTCTTTGAACCTACATCGTGGTCCTTTTGTGGACAAGACTCTAGACGTCGCATACATGGGATATGTCGAGCCCAAGGCAGGTTTTGGAGGCAAGAAGTATTTCTTGGTTATCGTTAATGATTATTCAAGATATACTTGGGTTTATTTCTTCAAGTTGAAGAGTGAGGCCCAAAAAATCTTCATCGACTTCTCCAACCAAGTGCAACGTCAACACAATGTTACCATCATGGCTATTAGGAGTGACAATGACTCCAAGTTCAAGAACTACACCCTAAATGAATTTCTTAGTGAAGAGGGTATTCATCATCAATATTCCGCTGCATATACCCCTCAACAAAATGGTGTAGACAAAAGGAAGAATCAGACTCTCTTGAAATATGGCTAGGACGATGTTGGCGGAGTATACTTCTCCCCTATATCTATGTGCCAAAGCCATCTCTACGGCTTGCCACTCGTCTAACCGGCTCTATGTTCGCAAGGGCTTATTGTAAACTCCATATGAGATTCTCACCGGCAACAAACCAAATATCTCCTACTTCTGTGTCTTTGGTTGTAAGTGTTTCTATTTGGTAAAACGTGGTCTTTTGTATAAATTTCAATCTAAATCTATTGAGTGTACATTTGTTGGTTACGGTGCCGAATCCCACACTTATAGAGTGTTTGAAAAGACCTCTTGGATTGTCATAGAATCTTGTAGCGTGGAGTTCGAGGAAAATGATGGCTCCCAATTGGCGTACTTTAATGTTTCTAATGTAGATGTCGAAATGCCTCAAGAAGCTATAGGAAGAATGGGCGTGTGATTTTTTTGCCCCATTGAGGGACACCTTCTGGCGGATCGAGAAGAACTATTCTCTACTCAAGTGGAGCCCTCGTCAACAATAGAAGAACATGCCAAGGAACTAAGTGATGCACTGACTCAAGAACAAGTTCATGACCCTCCTCTTGTTGACCAAGTATCTATACAAGATCCAAGCACCCCTATCATTCATCTAGCCAAATTAAAGGTCAAAGATCAACCTTCTTCATCTTCTTCTCCTCTTGTTGAAAAAAGTCAAGATGATGATCAAGGCCTACATTCCGGTCAAGATGGGGACCCAAATGATCAAGATGATCAAGTGGTTTTTCCTCTCAACAATAAGGAGATCGAAGCCTGTCTTGCCAAAAGTATTGTTAGAGCCTTGAAGCAAATTGATTCCTTCGATAATAAGGTGTTGAGTGATGTTCAAGCAAGAAGGTCCATGATACGTCCAAAATGTATCTCCTTTTCTGAACACTTTTGCTGTTGTTTTCTTCTAAACTTGTGAGCTTTGGGCGCAACTAACACGAGCTAACGCTATTTTCAGCAGAATTACCTTGGTGTCTAGTTTTTATGCAGAAAAACCAACTTTCAGGAAATTTCCCGGAAAAGGTCTCGAAGTCCTTATTTTATCCGAAGGCTCCCGAAGCCAGAAGAAGAGACGGAGGAGGCAAGGAGGGGCCCACACCATGGGCTTGCATGCCCCCCTAGGACGCGCCACCTGGTGGTGTGGCTTCCCTAGGCACCCCTCAAAGAGGGGGTCGTCATATTCCATAGAAACACACAAGAGCGCCGCCGCCACCTCGAAACCCAATTCAGGGATCAAAAGTTCTATTATCGCGCCCTGCCGAGACGGGGATTCGGAGGAGATCATCGCCATCGTCATCGCCACCACTTCTCTATCAACCATCCATGATTCCCCCATCCATGTGTGAGTAATCCCCACTGTAGGCTGAGAGGGATGTAAGGGATTGGATGAGATTGTCCATGTAATAATGCCAGATTGTTAGGGCATAGTGCCTAGTATTCGTTGTTAGTGCTATATAGCGTTGTTGCAACTTGTCATGCTTAATGCTTGTCACTAGGCCCCGAGTGCCATGATCTTAGATCTGAACATGTTATTGTTTCATGAGTATAATTATGTTTCTTGATCATATCTACAAGTTGTTTACACATATCGTTGTCCGGAACCCGAGGCCCCAAAGTGACAATAATTGGGACAAGCGAAGGGGATGACTGCGATGTGAGGATCACATGTGTTCACGGAGTGTTAATGCTTTGCTTCGGTGCTTTATTAAAAGGAACACCTTAATTACCAGTAGTTTCTCTTGAGGCCCCGCTGCAACGAGCTGGTAGGACAAAAGATGTCGTGCAAGTTTCTCATTGCGAGCAGGTACGACTAAATTGGAACACATGCCTATGGTTACCAAGTTTTGATTATTATGTGAACTATCTTATCCATGCAACGCCCGTTCATCCATCCCTATGCCTAGAATATTTTAATCCTGTTGTTTCCCACAATTGCTACCGCTGTTACTATTTTACTCGTGCTGTTATTTTACTACTGCTGCTGTTATAAAACTGTTACCACCGATAAACTGTTGCAAGCAAGTCTACTTTTAGGTGCAGCTGAACTAACAACTCATCTGTTAAGGCTTATAAATATTCTTTGGCTCCCCTTGTGTCGAATCAATAAATTTGGGTTTTACTTCCCTCGAAGACTGTTGCGATCCCCTATACTTGTGGGTCATCAAGACTATTTTCTTGCGCCATTGCCGCGGAGCATAGCTTTATTTATTTGCTCACTTGAATGTGATATTGTTCGTTGCAAGCTTTTAATCATTGGTAAAACCCGTGATGTGAAGGTTCCTACATTACCATCCACTACAAGGAGAGATACAACTCTAAACACCTCTGTTGACCTTGATTCACCGTCTCTAATGAGTAAGCTTCTTACACCACCACATGCTACACACACCGCTGCTTCTGCCGAGTCTGAAAATCCTTCTGATACTTTTGATGATGCTTCCACCGTGTTTGATGATACTGGTTCACTAGGTCCTTTCCTAGATGCTACAATTGATAGATATAAACAAATTGTAAACACTAAAATTCCCGATGAAAATGTTGGTACACCTGTTAATTCACCTGGTCTAGAGATAGTCCTAGTGACGATCTTGAGGAAACTTACATTAAACTTAATGATGACTTTATTGAAGAAGTTCAAGCTACTACTAGTGCAAGTGTTCTTAAATATAAAACTTCTCTTGATGCTAAGTTTGCTACATCTCCCATACACATTAAAGATAAGGATTATGATCCTCTAGATTTATCTAATATATCCATTGTTGAGAAAGAACCTTTTTGTGGCACTGAAAATAAAAGTGCTATGGAACATATGAACGAGTTTTCATATATGAGTAGTTTATTTTGTGATGATATTAAGAAGACCAAGATCTTCCCTTTCTCTTTGAAAGGTGAAGCCAAAACTTGGTTTAATAATTTGTCACCTGGATCTATTGATAGTCCTATGGGTTTGGTTAATGCTTCTTTCAAAAATATTTTCCTGCTAGTGCCTAACATGCTACTTTGCATAATATCTTTGACTTAAAGAAAATTGAAGGAGATAAAATGCCTGAATCTTGGTCAAGGTTTTGTTCTTTAATAAGATCTAGCCCTAGAAACCCATTACCTAAAAATGAGCTCCTAGATATATTTTATAATGGACTAACTTTTGAATCTAGGACATACCTGGATAGTTGTGCTGGTTGTGTTTTCAAGAAAAGAACTCCAGAGAAAGCTGAGGAATTATAGGCTAATATAAGCAAGAATCATGATGATTGGACTATGCCTGAGCCAACACAAACACCAGAACTAGTCCTTGAAACCCTAGATCGGAGTCTCGGCGACATTGCAGCCCGAGTCTTTAGATCGCCAGTTGATATGATTTCCCTTGAGCTAAACCCTCTCCCAAACACCAGAGTCGATTCTCCCCATACTAAGTTACCCCTGGTAACGTCTGCCTTGTATATCCCACGACAGTTGGCGCCCATCGTGGGTCCTACGTCCAAATGTGTTTACGTCATGGGAGAAGCTCGGGAAAGCATGAAAAACCTCGTCATCGGCGAGATCATCACCAACCCTGAAGGAGAGAAGATCGTATACGACTTTGGCTGGGGGCCAGAGTCGGATCAGCTGGAAACCGGATCTGTTGTCACGATCGGCCGGGTCAACGTCTTCGTCGGTATGGTACGTGCGTCCGGTTTTGCTTCTGACGATAATGAGTATGATTCCGTGTCAGGGGACGCCACCTGTGTTCAATCAGACGGGAAAGAGTCGGCAGGACAGCAGAACCGAAGAAGGAACCCACCACGAAGAGGGAACAACCGGAGGAGCCGGTATGGACCCCACGTGGCCGGGTTATTGGAGAAGACGATACCGAATCTATCTTGCATCTGCTCGAGGATCGGTATGAAGAAGATATCGGCGAAGAGGAAGAGTACGAGTCTTCACGAGGCATTGCGTGCTGAGTCGCGGTCTACACAACCCCTGCAATAAATCTTAATCAGGGTGATGTGTCGGCAGCCGCGACTGGTGCGGCGCAAGCGCTGGCCCAGCAACAAGCACCGGCTAATGGAAACCCGGTTATAGCCCGGGTTGATGGTGAGCCGGCATCAGTTACCAGCGAGACAGGGGAAAATTCTCATCTCAGAAACACGTTCGGATTCATGGCGAACAGAACAGCGGGAATAGGAACTTCACACCCACAAAACCCGGCTTTGTTCAGCAATAACCTGATCTTGGATCCTACAGTATTGGCAACGGTAATAACTCCTGAAAACGCAGCAGCACGTGCCCGAGATCTGGATGTGGCTCGCCATGCGTTGGAACAATAAAGAAGAGATGTGGAAGCTGAAAGGCAAGGGATGGCCGCGCGCCAGCGCGAGTTGGAAGAATTGGATGATCGTATTCAGGCTTAAAAAACTAGGATATATAATCCGAGGCATCACACGAGACTACCTTCGACAGGTGGAAATTTACAGCCGGCCGCGTTGTTCATTACTCCTCAGGACCAACCAATCCCGGTCATGAATCAAGGAACCGGGTGTCAGGCTGCAACCCTGGGAGGACAGCCGGCAAACGTGCAAGCCGGGTTACCCGTGTTATAAACTGGGATCGCTGCCGGTAATACCGTACCACCACCGTCACAATTTCATACCCCACCGGGTCACTTCAATAACCCCATGGATAACGTGTACGCCGCAACTCTGGCACTCGACCGTATTCCTGTGGGAGAATCACCTCACGCGATAGAGACCCGGTGGGCTATAGACCTGCTACGTACTGCAGTTGTTCAACGGGCCAATTACCCGGATAACAGGAGTGGCATGCATGGACGCCATATGTTAGTCGGCAGTACGGGAATGCAGGCAACATTCAGTCTAACTCGACACAGCGGAGGGCAGAGCAGCAGCAAATGCCGCCTCCTCCCCGTAGACCGGCAACTCCTGCAACCTCGGCGGCACAGGCCATCGTGGATAGTTCTCGGGTAAGATGCGCAGCAGCCGGGTCTGCGGTAAGAGGACCGGTAGCGGTTGCACCCCCCGCCGCGCCCGCTGAGGCTTCACACGTTTCCCGAGTAAGGCCGGTGCCGGCAAATTTAGCCGGGCCTAAGTGTTTTTCAGACGCCATCAGGGCTGAACCTTACCCGGACAAATTCAAGGAGCCGGGTAAAGTGGTTAACTATGAGCCAACCATGGACCCAGAGACCGGGTTGAGCAGTTATGAGATGACTATGTCAATTCGTAATGCGTCAGAAAGGCTTCAAGCCAAGTTTATGTATCTTATGATGTGCGAAGGAGCAGCAAAACTGTGGTTCAATAACCTGCCTGAGAGATCCATCAATTCATGGAGCGAGTTGAAAACAGCTTTCGTCAAGCACTTTCATGGGACATGCCGGAAATTATTCATAATTGATGACTTAGATCGATGCGTTCAGAGAAACGGAGAGTCGGCACGCAGCTGGGTGCGCCGGGTCATGGAGATACTCCACTCTTCCACTGATATTCAGCCAAAGGATGCGATATAGGCTATGGCAAAAACATGCAGATACACGCCCTTGGTCCAAAAACTGACGCGCATGAAATCCAGCCGGCATGTTTCAGAGATTACAATGGGAGAGTTGATGGACGCATGCAACAAACATGCCTCCACTAACACCACAGAAGAGGATGTCGAGGACAAGAAAGGGAAGGCTAATGCGAACAATAACGGAAGACCCGGCAATGGGGTTGCACCGGGTAATAATGGAGGCAGCAGTGGAAATAACCAGCACAAACGCCCGTATGAAGGAAACTCCGAGTTAGTTCCAACACCGAGGCCGGGTTTATAAGGCCCAGAGCAGAGGGAAACTACAAAGGAGGAGGCAATTACCAAGGACCACCGCGGCCGGCTAATTATATAGAGGCTTTCAGGATGCCCTGCCCGCGTCATAGTAGGAATGGCAAGCCAGCTAATCACTCACTTGATCAATGTGTGGACTTACAGAGATGGAAAAACGAGGAAATACAGAAGGCCCTGCAAGGTGCAGGCCGGGGAGGAGGACCGGGTCTGGGTGGAAACCCGGGCAACGGACCACCCCCCGCCGGCAACACAGGAGGTGGTAATCCAGGTAATAACCAAGGGGGTGCTGGTGGTTTCCAGGCTAACCCAAAGCAGCTAGGACAATATCATGTCCATACTACCGGGACTTCCAACAGAGAAAGAAAGATACTCAAAAGGGCGGTAAACTCGGTTTCCTCAGGTGTTCCAAGATACCTGAGATGGTCAGATCAAGAAGTAACATGGAGCAGGAGGGATCACCCGGAAGCAATAGAACATCCGGGCGTGCTAGCTTTGGTAGTGGCACCACAGGTCAACGACTATGAGCTGAAGAAGGTTCTGATGGATGGTGGGAGTAGCATCAATATCTTATATTGGGAGACCTTTTTACGTATGGGGGTCAAAGAGTCTCAACTGCACCAAAGCACCACAATTTTTTACGGAATCGTGCCATGACACTCGGCCTGCCCTGAGGAAAAAATAACGCTCGAAGTTGCTTTCGGAGAATCCAAGGATAACTACCGAGTGGAGTGGCTCACATTTGAGGTGGTTAACTTACGCAGTCCTTATCACGCACTGTTTGGAAGGCCGGCTTACGCCAAATTCATGGCAAGGCCGTGTTATGTTTACCTGCAACTGAAAATCCCGGGTCCTAAGCAGACCATCACTATACATGGGAACAGGGTTGTGGCAGCAGAGTGTGATGAAGGAGACGTGACACTCGCAGAGCAAGCTTGCAGGAAGGAAGAACTCAGGTATTACCGGTCTCAGGTAGACCCGGAAGATCGAACCGCCTTGAAGAAACCGAATACGGATGACGAAAGAGCAAAGTTTAAAGCAGCCCAAGACACCAAGATGGTGGCTTTCGTTGAGGGTGACCCCTCCAAACAGTTTGCTATAGGTTCTAACCTAGACAACAAGGAGGAAGAGGCACTCATAGAGTTTATTCGCGAGAATCAGGACGTCTTCGCTTGGACACCTAGTGACATGCCGGGTATCCCGACTGAGCTCGCTGAGCACAGTTTGCATGTTGATCCCAAGTCTCGGCCAGTGAAGCAGGGCCTGAGGAAAATGAATGAGGAAAGGAGAAAGGCTATAGGGGCAGAGATAGCTCTGCTCCTGGCAGCCGGCTTTATCATGGAGGTTTTCCACCCTGAGTGGTTAGCAAACCCGGTTCTAGTACTGAAAAAGAACAATGAGTGGAGAATGTGCATAGATTATACGAGTCTCAATAAGCACTGCCCAAAGGATCCATTTGCCCTTCCAAGGATAGATCAGACCATAGATGCAGTTGTGGGAAGTGACCTATTATGCTTCCTGGATGCCTATTCCGGGTATCACCAGATAAAACTCAAAAAGGAAGATTGAGAGGAAACATCGTTCATAACTCCCTTTGGAGCTTTTTGTTACAAAACCATGACCTTTGGGTTGAAGAACGCCGGTGCAACATACCAACGGTGCATTCAGAAGTGCTTCGAGGATCAGATTGGACGCAACGTCCATGCCTATGTTGACGATGTAGTGATTAAAACAAGGAAAACAGAAACGTTCATCGACGACCTAAAAGAGACATTCAAGAACCTGAGGAGATACAAGATGAAGCTTAACCCAACAAAGTGTGTGTTTGGGGTTCCTGCAGGGAAGTTACTCGGTTTCATCGTTTCTGAGCGAGGGATCGAGGCTAACCCGGAAAAGCTCAAAGCCATCCAGAGCTTGAAAAAGCCGGAAGGGCTGAAACACGTTCAGAAACTTACAGGATACGTGGCAGCATTAAGCCGATTCATATCTAGGCTCGGAGAAAAAGCGATACCCTTATACCGACTCTTGAAGAAAACAGACAAGTTCGTATGGGACCAAGAGGCGGACGAGGCATTTGAGGCTCTAAAGAAGCAGTTATCTGAGGCGCCGGTTCTGGCTGCGCCGGGTCCCAAGGAGCCTATGTTATTATATGTTGCGGCTGGGCCCCGGGCAGTTAGTGCAGTGGTTGTGGTTGAGCGCAAGGAAGATGGGAAGGATTACCCGGTGCAAATGCCGGTTTATTATGTGAGCGAGGTCTTATCGGAAGCAAAGCAGCGATACCCTCACTGGCAAAAGTTAGTTTTTGAGGTATTCATGGCCAGCCGGAAATTGAAGCCATACTTTCAGGAACACCCTATTACGGTGGTAAGTTCAATTCCAATGGCACATATCATAAGAAATTCAGACGCAACATGCAGGGTGGGCAAGTGGGCCATTGAGATGGGAGACTATCACATCAACTACGAGCCCCGCTCTGTGATCAAGTCTCAAGCTTTGGTGGATTTCGTTGATGATTGGACGCAAACAAGCATGCCCTTAGCAGTGCCAAGTTCAGAATCTTGGGTGATGCATTTTGATGGTTCCAAGCAATATGAAGGATCAGGAGCTGGTGTTGTGCTCACATCGCCAAAACGAGATAAGTTGAGTTACGTGTTGCAAATTCACTTCGATTGCTCTAACAACGTAGCCGAGTATGAGGCCCTACTACATGGACTAAGAATAGCAAAGGATATGAACATCAGGCGGATAAGGTGCTACGGAGACTCGGATCTCGTGGTACAGCAGGTCTCAGGAACATGGGACAGAAAGGATGCGACAATGGCAGCGTACCGCAGAGAGGTGGACAGGGTAGCCGGGTCTTTTTCCGGGTATCAGGTGGAGCACATTGATCGGCGAAAGAACGAGGCCGCAGACGCACTCTCAAGACTCGGTTCTCGTCGTGAGCCGGTCCCCCCCAATGTTTTTCTGGAAGAGTTATGGAGACCCTCTGTCAAAACCGAGTCAGAAGAGGAACTTGCTCACCAAGACCCAGATTTGGAGTTTGTGGTCGCGGTGCGCGCTATACCGGAGTGGACTGAGCCATTCTTGGCGTTCTTGTTGCGGGGCAAGTTACCACAGCAGGAAGTTTTAGCTCGGCAAATCCAGAGACGCGCGAAGGGGTATTCTATTATTAAGGGTGAGCTCTATAAGAGAAGTACTACGGGTGTCTTCCTACGCTGCATAGCCCCAGAAGAAGGCCGTGAAATATTAAAGGAAATCCATGAAGGAGATTGTGGACACCACGCCTCCACAAGATCCCTTGTGGCTAAGGCATACCGGCACGGTTTCTTTTGGCTCACAACGTTAGCCGACGCGGAGCGCTTGGCCGCAAGGTGTGATGGATGTCAAAGGTACGCCCGGCAAATACATGTGTCGGCTATGGAGTTACGGACAATCCCATTGACCTGGCCGTTTGCTGTTTGGGGGTATGGACATGGTAGGCCCTTTCCACATATCCCCATGCAAAAAGACTCACCTACTGGTGGCTATCGACAAGTTTTCAAAGTGGGTCGAGGTTATGTCGGTTACAAACTGTGAATCGGCCACAGCTGTGAAATTCTTAAAGAGGATCATATATCGATTTGGATACCCCCATAGCATAATCACAGACAACGGAACCAATATGTCCTTAGGAGAGATGGAGAAATTCTATGGAAACAATGGCATCCGCCTTGATGTAGCCTCAGTGGCCCATCCACAAGCTAACAGACAGGTGGAGAGAGCAAACCAGGAGTTACTTCGTGGGTTGAAACCCCGATTACGAGTCCCGTGTCTCCGAGCCTGGAGCATGGGTCGAGGAATTACCATCTGTGGTTTGGGGAATTAATACCACACCTAACAGGTCTACTCAAATGACCCCATTTTTTATGGTTTATGGTGCAGAGGCAGTCCTTCTGAGTGATATCATCCACGACTCGCCACGAGTGGCGGCTTACGTTGAGGTGGAAAACGAGAAGACCCGGCAAGACGCTGTGGATATGTTAGAAGAACACATGGAGAAAGCATTGGAGCGATCCGCCATATATCAGCAGGACTTACGGCGATACCACAGCCGTCGGGTCAAAACCCACGTTTTCCATGAAGGAGACCTGGTGCTGCGCCTGGTGCAATATAAGGAGGGAAAACATAAGTTATCTCCCCATGGGAGGGTCCGTTCATTATAAGACGGAATCTGCATAATGGATCATATTACCTGGTGGACGCGAGGGAAGAGTCGGATTACGCGAACGACACTGATCATTCCACCACATCTATGCAAGAGCGCGAACGACCATGGAATGTGGCTCAGCTGCGTCCCTACTACACATAGTATAGATCCGGTTTTCAGGTTATATTGCATGATGTAATAGGCAGCAGGTTTCAGACGCACTCTTTTCCTATCCAGGGTACCTAAGGGGACTGGAGGGTTTTTAATGAGGCGGCCTGCTGACCTAACCTTTTCATATCAATAAAGAGATGGTTCAATCATAATAGTTCTTGTGTTTTCTATATTTCAGTCTTTTACTTGCTTTCCTATATTTGATCATGCTCTATATTAAGTAAGTATATTATGTTTAGTTAGCTATAATTATTCACCTATAAAAAATATAATTTAGTAAGCTTTAAATTTACATACCTTTTTGCTCCTATTCAAGCTATTTTATAAGCCGGTAAAAGTTGGAAAGCCTAATAGCATATATATCCAGGTCTTGGGGGTTGATTGCTTGAATAGCACAACTACAATCTAAAGACCCGACCATGATGCCATTGAGTTGTGAGGACTGATTACTTGCAATAAGTACAGTTGCAATCTCATAACTTGGACAATAGAGCCAAACTTTTCTTGACATTTCTTGTTTAAGCTTGATGTGACTCGCAACAAAGTGGCATGTTTTTGCTATCCTATGAATTCAATCAGTCATGATGCCCATTGGGACTTGCTTGACCCTGTTTCTATAGAGTTATAGCAGCATTGAGTATCCACGCGAAAGCCGGCTAACAACAAAGAGGGTCAAAAGGGTCATCCAAGTTATGCAGAGTAATGGCATCAGCCGGGAACTCATAATACATGAAGCATAACTTCAAAAATTCATAAACGCAATAATCCGGGTCTTGTGGACTTGGGGACTTGAGAAAGCAAAAAAGTTTTTCTTAAGACCCAAATCCGGTTCTTGGGGATTTGAGAAAGCAAAAAAGTTTTCTTAAACCCAAATCCGGGTCTTGAGGACTCGGAAGAAAATTTTCATCTCAAAACCAAGAATCAATACTTATCGTAAAAAAGCATATAAAAAGCAAAGTTGTCCAAACATAAGTAAAGGGCATACCAAATCGATGACCAGAAGGGTCATCAAAACCATAGGAGTTTAAGCGTATTACAAACCAAGGGAGTAGTATCAAAAGTGCACAGACGCACTATCAAATAAACAAGTGTAAAAGGCATATTACAATGCCTATTGGCCGAATGAGTGTTTGCTGGTAAAAACGAGAACATTACTCGGCGTCCATAGCCGAGTCATCAAGGGTGTTCTTGGCAGCCGGGTCTTCGGTGTTCTTTGTAGCTTTCTCTGCCTCCGTGTCCGGGTCAACCGCGGAATCAGCGCGAGCTGGAGGAGGAACAACTGGAGTCGATGACATTGGTGCAGAACCGGCCCCAGCTTTCTTCTTGGCAACCTCTTCCTTGTACCGAGTCAATATATCAAAGGGAGCACGGAATTCAGAGGGTATCGGCTTATCTTCAGCATTATATGGAGGAGTAAGCTTGTTTACATCGAGCTTCTCGCAATCAAGCTGGCCGAGTGACGAATCTGAGCATTGATGGCCTTGAGGTCCTTTGCCGTGAACTTCGAACCATCAGTATTAAACTCGGGAAATCCATTCACAAGCGTTGCTGGCTCAATCTTTGGATAATAGGCTTTGGCCAATGCAAGACCGCGTATCACTCCAACTCGGCACGCTGAGCGTTTCTAGATATCAATCCAGGCAGGGATTGTCGAGTATGCCTCAAGCATTTGTGATACACCGCCATAAGTGTCAGTCCACTTCACAGCTTTGAGGGTCCACTTTGTCCCCGCCGAGAATTGTCGGATGACAGTCTTGAGTATCTTTAGCTTCTTGAGATCATCCTATTCCCCAGCAACTTCACCCGGACCTGCAGTACAAAAATTGAAGCAAGATGGTGAGACTCGGGTCCAAAACCCCCTAAAATGGGAAATCCGAGTGATAGTCAGAAGTTTAGATGGGCTTTACCTACGATGGAGCTATAAGTATCGACAATAAAAGTTGAGAGCTTTTTCAAAAGCTCCTCAGCGGTATGGAGTTTCTCGACGTTGACCTCGAGGGCTTCACGGAGTTTTGTTTCAGCCTGCATGAGTTCGTTCGTTTTTGCCAACATTTCATCCGTCCGGGTCACATAAGCCTAAAAAAAAGACAAGGAAACATCAGTTGGCAATAAGATAAAGTTGCACACGAAAAAGTTAT